>CAVNYN010235458.1:0-22009 GCA_963692815.1 Nyctanthes arbor-tristis
TTCTTCATTCAAATTAGATTAATTAGTGTGTATATCAAATGTATTTCGACTTAATTTATTAAAAAGACTGTCATATATTTACTTGTAAATAAATGGTTAAAAAATTATTTAAATCAGGAGAAAAATGACACACCGGTATAATACACAAAAGAATTACGCGCATAAACATATAATGGCAATATATTGTACATTATCAGATACACAAAAGTATGACGCATATATATACACATAAAATCATAGTAGATTGCACGTCTCAAGTATCATACACGAGCACTGCAAGGCACGGGACAAAAGTATGACGCATATATATACACATAAAATCATAGTAGATTGCACGTCTCAAGTATCATACACGAGCACTGCAAGGCACGGGAACGACAAAAACTGTCTCGAGTCTCTACCCATGGCTGCATATCTATACATAACAAGTGATCCACACCCCCCTACCAACCAAAAAAGGAAAAAAGACAAAAAAAATGAAGTGATCATACAGGATCTCAAGAGAGAAAAATGATCATGAACTTAATTATTAATGAAGAGAAGAAGAAGCAGGCTTTAAAGTCCATGGAATCTGCAGGTTATTGTCAGTGTAGTAGTGGACATTACTAATATTGTGATTATGCATTCCTCGGTAGGTTGTTATCACATAATCAGGGTCCTTACCATCCCTTTCCACCGTTTTCTTCACACTGCACCCTTCACTTGTACATTTGAAGTAACTCCTGCACAATTTCATCACAAAATATAGTTTTTTTAGTACCGACGATAATCGGCATTTAATGAAGGTAAAGGACAAACAAATTAGAGAAAAATCAAAGATGGTTACAAGGAGAGCTTTTTAGAAAATCGTAGAAAGTGAGGTGCATGAATTTTCTTCTACATAGATGGATCTTCGATCGTATTGCTTTATTATATATACAGAAGCATGTGTAGTCGAATCAGTTTCATGTTCAGACTCACTCGTAGACTCAGTTAAAATATATATATACATACTACTCCACACTTACTGATTGATCGATCATTTAATTTATCCAACTCTATGATTTTAAAAAACTAGAAGTTACAGTATGATATGTTCAAAAATCAAAGGATGCTTCAAAATTTTAGTTTTCTTCCTTAATTAATTTCTTTGAGAGATGAGTAACTTTAATTTGAAGAGAGATGGAAATTTTTTCATGTTAAATTTAAATCACTGATAATAATATATTAATTCAACTATAGAGCAAAATCTTCAGATAGGGAAGAAGATGTATATCTCGATCACTATTATCAACAAGTACCTCGGATTCGGGCTGGTCTTGATCATCTTTTTTCCATATTTTCTCCATTTAAACCCATCATCCATGATTTCGAGCTTTGATTTTGTTCTAAATGCGAACCGATTCTGTTCTTCTTCTGTGTTGTTTTTCTTCATCGCGTTTCTTCTACACAAAAGGGTACATGATCGATCAATAAATTATCACTATACCACAATATATGCCATCAATAATAAAAAGTGAATGATCGATAAGTAGACAAAGAAAGTACAGATGAACTTGCAAGTTCGAAGATCCATTGAAGTTGCTTTCGACATTAGAGGCCATATTCGGCACAGAGATTTCTTCCTCGAAGCCACCATTGATTGCGAGATAATTTGAGAATTCAAGATCTGGCAACTGATTGATCTGATGATCATCAGTAGTGTAGGTGAAGAACTGATTAGGTTTAGGGTTAGGGTTTTGATATGGAGGAGCAATATTGTTGATTGCAGAGTTGAAAGCAGACATTTTGGTAGTAATATAATGTGGAAACTGGAAAAGCGCTAATTAATGGTGGAAAAATGAGGTCTCATGGCCAGCACGACCTTTCTTATATACTTTTTCCAATTTTGTTTTCTACCTTGAAGCTTCATGCGCGGTTCAATGAAAGTGCTTCACAGGTAATATATAGATTAATAATAATATAGAGTTTCATAGTCGAAATACTATTTTTTTTTTAATTTTTTTAAAGAGTGCTTTTAAAAAGATTTTCCCAAAAACAGTAATTATTGTCCGAGAAGATGGTGGCTATATATCCCCACCGGCCACCTCGGCCCCTCGTAACTACCAATATATATATATATATATCTTAGGTGATATGTCTACACTCTAAACGTGTAATGCACACAGGCTCATTGGTGACATGGTTCGAAGTGAAAACACTTCAAAAAACGGTGGTGATGAAATTATTATCTCCTTTCAGATTTTTTACGTAACTTTACTTTCTTCATGACTTGAAGTGAGAAAGAGAGGGTACATATGCATAAGCCACCAAGGATAAACGGGAAAGCAATTTGAGTAATGCTGTCTATCATTATTTATGTTTAACACTATATCAACATCGCATTAAATAATATGTTGAATTAAGTGAATTATTTATTCATATTTTTAATTTGATAAAAATAATCCAATACCAAATGTTTGGCCCCATAAGGCTATGTGACGTGTTAAATGCGTGTCATCTGAGACACCATATCATACCCTGTGATGTGACACATCACATAAATGTCTTGCGATATGTATAATACTACCTCCAGATATCTGACATTAAATTATTACTATAATTATGCCATCTAATTTATTGCTATATAAAATTATTTTTTTAAATTTACAATAAATAAATAACATTATTCTTTAGGATGGTCACAACTATAGTCCTTTGACTTTCAGTCTCGGTGACCAATAAAAAAAGTTCAATTAAGATAACCATCAGGATTGCCTTCTCTTTCTGGATTTAAACAAATGTCATCAGTGATGATACAAGTAAACGCCGGCACTTTAACTGGTATGCAATTAATAGATAATCATGTTACGGAATTAACTTTACTCTCTTGGCACATTGAAATTGATTTGAATAATGCTACTACCATATATTAGATTAGTCACTGAATAATTAATAAAGGCCCCAGTGTATATAAATTTATCCTTTAATATAGTGATGTTTGTTAGATTATAAATCAATCTCTAGTCTAAATAAATAACATTACTCGATTTTATTGATTAATGACACTAATACATGACACTTGCGAGTTGCGATGTGCTATATAACATTACTATTAATTATGAAAAGTAAAATTTATTTTTATATAATACTGATCACTCCATCTGACAAAGATTGATCACTTACCATATTAAATAGTCTTTAATTTATATATGTGTGTGTGTGTTATCTTGTTATTACTCTACTCTTTCGGCTTTCAATAATAATTTATGTATTGAAAATATTTTTAAATAATTAATGAGATATAATGGGGGGAGTGTGTGTCTATATGGGGAAAAATACAAATATTCCCCCCGTCTTATAAAAATAGATCAAATTTTTATTTTTATTTGTCCTATATTATAATCCAATTATATAAACGAAGGTGAACAATTAATTTCTTTTTCAAATATACCATTAATCTAACCACTAATAAGTGATTGATTTGACTGAAAATCTGTAGGGCATTGAATTGAATTAATCTTGAATAAAAATATATATTAGGGAGTTAAGTGTAAATTTTATACCTCCAACTACATTAATTCACATTTCTTAATCTAAGAGATTAATTGATATGGCCTATTTTTATGACACTCCTTCTATATAAATAGATCGGGCTCAATTTTTATGAGATAGAGATAGTACAATTTAATGTTTTGATTACATTAATTATTATTATTATTTTATTATATTAATTATTATTTCTTAATTTGTGTGAAAATAATTATTAAATTATCTTTATAGGACGGCAAGAAGGAAGAAAAGGGATTTAATCAAAAGAAATGAAAAGACACCCTTATCATGAGCAACACAGAGAGAAGTTGTGCAAGAAAGTGATAGAAATGTCTACGGCTGCTAGCTAATTGATAAGTCCACGACCTAACCGAGAAATTTCTCTGGTGGAAAGGAAGTTTCCACCCCTTTAAAACTTAACATTAATTACATTGAAAAAGAGAGGCAGTATAATAATAATACGTCCAATCTCATCCCATGCCAATTTTATGTATGAAAATATTATATTGAGTTAATTTCACATATCATCCCCAATATTTGGAGTTAGTATCAATTACATCTATAACTTTTCATTAATTCAGATATATAGTCACTTTTTATTGTTTCCATCAATTTCACCATTAACTCCTCGACTAAATTACTATTATTTCCCTTATTATTTTAAATTGAGAAACAAAAAAATTAAAAATATAAAAGAATAACATAAATATTTGTAAAAAAGAAATTGAAAAAATGGGGGAGACTCCCTCTTTACTGTCAGGAATGACAACAGTTTGCTTCTATTTCTGGTAGCACAAGCGGAGGGGGAACTTGGCTGCTAGAAATGACAGCATTTCTGTAACCCAAAAAAGGTGATGTCGGAAATGGCACACCCCACCTTTTTTCCTTTTATTTTTTAAAAAATTTTATGTTATTTTTTTATTTTTAAACTTTTTGACTAATGATGGATATAATGGTAATTTGGTCGAGGAGTTAATGATGAAATTGATGGAAACAGTCAAAAAAATTAATGAAAGGTTGAGGATCCAACGAGTTGAACAAAAAATATTGGTGATTTAGCCGATACTAATCCCTTGAACAAGAGGCTGGTTTGATCTTCTTTTCATTCATTTTGAGTTCACAAATTATAAGGATGGAGTAGCTAATCTAAGTTAATGGTTCCAAGTTTGATTTCCTTATATGGAATATTTTTACATTTTAATTGTAATTGTAATGTGTATTCTCCTATATGGGGGGTGTATTGTTTATTTACTTTGTATTGTGTTTCAATAAGACATATATATATACACATTTATACCACTATAACAACAACAACAACAACATAAGTCTACATATATATATATATATATATATATATAGGGATGGGCACTGGGTCGGCTTTTAACCTTCCCGGGTTGGTTCGCGGATCGTAGGCTACCGAACCAGGTTGGTCCAATTCAGCTCGCTGGTTTGAGCACCCAAAACCAGTTCAACCCGGTTAAAATTGACCGGTTTGAAACTGGTTAAACCGGTTCATTATTTTTTTTAATAGGAGTGTTTCAGTCTTTTATTAGAGAAAGCCTAATTACATTTCAGAATCAAATTTGCAGAATCAGATCAAAATTGGAACCCTAATTAAGTACTACTCATACATCATACAACAGACTTTATTCTATATAGCTTTTGAAAGAGCTTTTCAACTTTTCAATAAACCAAAGAAACCACAAAAGAAATTAGTAGAGCCACTCCATCTTCTTCACTTCCGGCGCTACTGCATTCTGCCTCCGTGACCGCCACCGCCATTACGCCCTAGCCTCCGCCCGCATCCGCTCCTGAGCCTGCTACCGCCGCCGCGTCCTCCTCCTTGCTGCTGCGCCCTTGCGTCCGCTGCCTCTGCCTGCTTGTTGCAGCGCCTTTGCATCTTTCTCGTCTCTCTCTCGAGCTCTAAACCCTAAATCCTAATGTTCCAACCAGCCCATATCTTTCTTTCTCTCCTTAAAAGTATTGGGGCCTAAATTAGGCCTAAAAGACAAATAGGCCAACATTTAAGCTTTTAAAAAATATATATCTCTCCAACCCGGACCCGACCCAAATAGACCCATTGTGGGTAGGGTTCCTAGGCCCGGCGGGTTGGACTCGGTTTGGCATTCCCAAACCGACCGGGTTCGGTTTGGGCTCCAACCCGACCAGCCCGACCCGATACCCAGCCCTATATATATATTAAATGACAATTGTCTGGAATAATAGGTCAATTGGCTGGCACAATTTGTTAATTTTTTCTTCCTAAAGTTTTATCTAGCACAATTTCTTATATTGACATACTACACAGGTAGTCACTTTTCATAAAAAAATTGTTACAAATGTAATGGTGAATGATTGAACTCATGATTTACATATTAAGAAGTAATTTTTAAACTATGACAACTCTTTCTTTTTTTTTTTTTTATAACTTTCATTTATATATCACTATTCTCACGTGCTTTCAGTAATTATATTGAACTCTTTTTTTTCACTAAAAGGATTGAACTCATTTTTTTAGACTAATTATATTGACACTATAATTTTTTATTAATCTCACTACATTTTTCAAATATACTAAAATGGTTAAAATTAAAATGACATAAATAACCATCTTATTCTTAACAATTATAAATATTTTTCCCCTTATCTTCTTCCTTGTACATGCACCACAAAACTCTAATCATTCTATTTTAATTTCTCTAATAAAAAACTGTAAGAATCGGAAAAAAATTCCTTTACTTTGTACAAAAATAAATCGCCAGCAACTATTACCCCATTAATAAACCAATTTTTCTATAACGTCTTAAGTCATTTTGACTGTAACATCTCTAAATTTATAAACCTACAAAATTAGATTTATGTAAGAAATAAAAAATTAATTTAATTAATCTTATAATTTAATTAATATTATATTAATGGCATAGTTAAAAAATATTTTTCAATTGTGGTGTGTTTATAATATGGTATGGGGAAGAAAAAATGTAGTAGTAATATAATTACTCATACTTGAATTGGCAAGTGAGTTAGCAACGACCCACCGGTTAAACCAGAAACTCATCATCCCAGTACAGTTACCGTATCAATAACTGAGTCAATATTGAAAATTATAGTTGAGTTCATATTTACACTATGACGACTCTATTGCGTGTAAGGAATTACAATCAAAGCTAATTTCTTAAATCAAAACCTATCCAAAACCTGCCTGGTTATCACTATTCATAAAAAAATTGTTAAAAATTTAATGGTGAATGATTGAACTCATAACCTACATATCAAGAAATGGCTTTTAAACTATTCTACTAACTCTTTTTTTTTTTTTAACAATTTTCATTTATATATCACTATTTTCAAATATTACCATTAACCCCATAGATTTGAATTGGCAATTGAGTTAGTGATGAATCGCCGATTGAAAGAGAAACTCATTAGTCCGATGCAGCCGTAGGGTTAATGACCGAGTCAATCTTGAAATCTAGGATATAGTGGGTCTATATTCAAATATTGTATTTAAAGACGTTTTTAAAATTTATATCAGTTGAAATAAATCATATATTTTAATACTCAAATGAAATTGTTGACTTGAGGTATTGTATGTGTGCATCCTGATTTCATAGGCCGCACCGGTTCGGCCACGGTTCGGGGCCTATTGGTCTCTTTTTTTTCACAGCCCTAATTTATATTAATTATGGCTTTGAAGTTTTGTCAAATTAGGATGATTTATGTAAAGTCGATAAAAAGCAAAAATCTATGGAGAATCAAGAACGATTGTCAAATTAGGATGATTTATGTAAAGTTTCTCGAATATAAGTTAATTTTTTTAATATTTTGTATTAAATTTTGTGGGAGACCATTTGTAGTTTCATCATTGTAATTGTTCATTTATGTTTATTAAAACATGTGTATGACTCATTGGTATTTTCATTTATAATTTAAGTTTTATTGAATTAACTACTAGACTCTCAATCTATATGGCGTATGAGTTCAATTAAATATGATACTTCAATAGTTGAAGATTTAGTTTTTTGACATCAGTTATAGTGAATTGAATGGTTTGTGCGCCAGTTCTTGTGATATAGGAGTGACTGTAACAGAACTTTTTGAAAAATTAATTGGTCTATAAAAAAAAGATTGATTGATAGGAGGAAATAAGATCCTCCACGGCCGTATGTTCTATGAACTATTTCTATTTTTTATTATTTCAAACAGTAAAAAATAATAGATGTTTTCTTAAACATATATTTTCATAACTCTTGATAATCATTATGCTCCTATTACTGTCTTCCCCTATCGATATAAATCAATGAATAATATTTAGTTATTTTGTGATGGGTTCAAGGGATGTTTGTACATATTTCCTTAATATTTAGATTGCTAAATAATACATGTACTATAACTTTTCCGTTAGGCGCACTTCTTAAGAATCTTAGATTTTAATTATCTAACCGTAAATTGCAAGATGGATGCATTTCATAATACCAATTTAAAATTCAACTAATAATTCTTTTATCATAGTGTAGGTTGTGCACAGTGAGAAGTTAAATTTTGTAATAGAGACTCATAATGCTGGATTTCATTAAACAATAAATTTTGATTTCAATTTTCTTTGCTCAGTGCACATTTTACCAATGAAATATCTTTTGCTTCTCCTAATTTTATATCTGAAACATGTATTTGTGCTCATTATTCGAATGAAATCTCATGAACTGTAGTTTTAAATTTTTTTACACTAACATATGTAATGTAAATTTCAATACATGAGTTGACACACATATTCTTAGAAACAATTAAAATACAAAATAGAGAATTTATTACATAATGCATGTCAGCGTAGGATGCATATAACTGCATACATATTGTGTATCTTAGTCTCTTTATAACATCATCGTTAAACAATACAATTACACTATATTTTATGCATGAAATTTCTTTAGAACTCTACTCGTATAACGCAAAGGTGAAAATCTAATTTGTAATAATTGTACTTTAAAAAAAAGTGGAGTAGTTAATTATATACGAGCCTCCTTAGTCTTGTAGAAGTAAGCACTTTGTGGGTCTCCACATGTCGAATCCCACAGAATTTGTGATCATGTTGGTCAATTAAAGAAAGGGTGAAGAGTAGATATTTATCCCACAAAGAAACATTGATCATACTATAGATTCTATTGTGTCTATTAGATACTATTTGGATACAGTAGCAAATCCCTATTAGACACACTAGGGCCTCAACTCTTAATGTGCCCAATAAAAATTTGCCACATAATCTATTAGACACTATAGAAAGACTATTGATCATACTATCTAAAAATTTAGATGCGACAATGTATCATCATTCACAGGGTATGCCGGCATAGTGAGGTGTTACATCCTCGCAGATGCAGAGTGGAAGCTTCCATTAAGTTAATGGGGTAGAAGATTCGATCACAGTAGAATTAGAAGGGTAAAATAAATCATTACTTTACCATAGTGTGGTGGCTTATTATTCTAGATCTCGCCAAAGCAAAACTGAGAGAGACAGAGATAGAAAATGACAACTTAAATCGGAAGTCAATCTTGCGCGTTCGACCATTTACAAAATGATGATAAAGTTGAATATTAATTAGTTTTTGCATTATTTTAATTAATATTAATAATAACTAGTACGAAGAATAATGTTAAGATAGGCCCTTTTCTATACTTTTCCTACTTTACCAAGTCTAGATGGTCGTCACAACAAAATTGATAACTATATTTTTTTCAAATATATAACCAGAAAAACAGTCAATGTCGTTGAAAGTCTAATTCGCGTGGCTTGATATTTTCTTTAATTCAATGTGACTTCGAACTTCGAAGTTATTTTCAGTCAAAAAGTCTTGCAGTCCTTTTGGGCTCAAATGCCATAGAATATTGTGCAAATTCAGAGTAAACGTCTCCTTATGTTTAGGGTAATTTTCTTGAAATAATGATGAATCTCTTTATTAGTTTACTTATTGATAGAAATTAAGATATTTCATTTTATAGAGAAAAATTGGAGGGAAAAAATGTCAATTAGAAATTTGAGTTTGAGATTTAAATTTATAGAGGGTAAAACTATCAAATGTTAACTAATCTATCTATATAGTAATTAAGAAAAGTAACTCTCGGTACCTTTTGTATCTCGATTTTCCCGTCTTTTTTATTTGGTAAATCTTGCGGGCAATTGTTTGTTTTTTTCCCCTACAAAACCTTTCATGAAAGAATTCAGAGATTAGAGGGTAGAACTATCAAATGTTAAATAATCTATATATATATTAATTAAGAAAAGTAACTCTTAGTCCTTTTGTACTGCAATTTTCTTACATTTTTTCTTTGGTAAATCTTGAGGACAATTGTTATTTTATTTTTATTTCTTTTTAAACAAGAACTTTCGTTAAAGAATTTAGAGAAGATTTGAATATATGACAATTGAGTTTAACACCTAAACCTTAACCACTTTATCAATTTTCTTTTGTTTAAAATTTTTCACTAATAAATTTAAATATCAAATTTGAAAGGCCAATTCCAAAACAAACACTAGTTCCTTTTAATTCTTTCATTCATCATCTCTGCTGTGTGTTAGTGAGTTTAATGTTAAATGTTTTTTTAATGAATTTACATTTTTTTTTTATATTTTTTAGTTATATTAGAATTTTTGAAAATGGGACAAGTAATGTGTATTTTTTACCTATCTGACCCGAACCACCTTGCTCCGTACCCGTTTCAAGTGCGGGGGGCGGCGATTGGGTGGGGTTGGTAGAAACAGGGCAGGGTATAGGAGAGACGTGCCTGATTCCTTCCATTTTCAAATTAATTAAAATGTGATGAGATCGGAAGAGCGTCGTGTAGGCCCCCTCAATTTATAGATTAATTAGATTTGAAGATATATTTCCTTATTGTGAAATTAAGAAACATCGCTTCCTTCTGCAAACACCTCCATATCTGACCCTTCTTCAATTGAACCAGATGAAAATTTGGTGTGCTTTGAGTTGGTAATAACTTAATAAGTTAGATAGAAATTATAACACATTTTTTTTTTGAATTCTCATTACATTCTATTTTTCTAAAAACTACACGTAAAAATATTTGCAACAAATATTTTTAGTACTATAATATGTTGCTCGATTCATTTTTTCTCTTTTATAATTTATTATTCGAGTTGAAATCTCTTATATTTTATGGCTAATTTTAATTATAGAGATGGTAAATTTAAATTTGATAATATTATACATTTGTTGTTGAACTTACATTTTCAAATGTATTGAATGATCATAATAGATTTTTTTTATTATTGCATATGTACGAGAGATCTTCACAATTACAAAGTCCATTGATATTATATTGATTCAATTAATGTATACTTGTGATTTTATATTTTCTACGGAGTTGAAAATGTTGCGGATTTATTGTGCAACTATCTAATGATATATTTCAATAGATTTTTCACAAGGTGTAGTTTAACTAGTCTGTAAGAGATTGAGAACACTAGATTTTTATGGAATCTATAGAATTTTAAATTGAGGACATCAAACTTCTACATAATCCATAAAATTCTAATTTGAGGACGCATGTAATTGTATGAATTTCTAAAATCTATCAAATTTTAAGTTGTGGAAGGCCCTAAGTATGAAGTAGATCTCTGTTGTAGAATTAACCACCATTCTTTAAAAAGTGATTTTTTTACATTTCTTATACTACTTTGTAACCACCACATTTTATTGATATTAAAAAAAATCATTTTTCACAAAATAAATTTTCAAAAAATCTACTCCAGTAGCCAAGCATTTGTCAATGAAACTTGAGAATAAATTAAGCACAAAAAGTACATATTTAAAATACTTTTTGATAGAGTAGTCTATAATATTTAAAAAAAATGACTGCTATATTGACACTGCATATTTTACTTTATTAACTACACCATACATTTATTATATAGATATTTTAAGATTTTATTTTATGTTTACATTTTTAGCTTTTTTCTGTGTCATATTTTTATTTTAACTTTTAATAATAATAACTATCACAACTTGTACGCGATAACAGTTTACGGGGACGGACCGATTAAAAAAATAATTCCTTTTCTCTGAAAGGCTCACGTATAATTCTTAAGTGGCCCAAACGAAGTTAGCTTGGTCCATCTTAAAACCCAAAATCAAATCATTTTTTTCTTTTAAATTCTTTAGTTAATTAGCCCAATACCAAAAATAAAAGTTTTCTTGACCCAAAACAAATGCAAAACGGGAAGCAATTTGTAGACATATCTAGTTAGCACAATGCTAAAAATAAATTCAAGTTTACTTGTTATCTATTTTATGATGTATATATGAAAATGGAGAATCTTTTATCCTTTATGCTATAATATCTATTTGTTTTTGTTTGCCATTAATAGATAAATTGTGGTTAAAGTTATTATATATGCTTGTGATTTGTGTATTTGGGAGAATATTATTATATTTCAAGTTTGATTTAAATTAATTTACGAATGAGACTATGTCAAAATTTTTATGTACTCCAACATTTCTAGTACAATCTCACTTCCAAAAATTTATAGTATAAAAAAAATTTTCGGAGGCAACTTTGCCCTCTTCCAACCCCCGATTGTTTTTTCCCCTCTAAATCCAGCTCAATCCTATATAAAATCCTGAGTCCGTCTCCGACAGTTTACCTCTAATAATTTTGTCAAGAGAAACCTTAAATATTTTGAAAAGGAAAGGAAAGAGTCACAAATATAAAAGCATATGTATTGTTTCTTATGTTTCTAATTAAGCACGTCAATAAAATCTTTTGAATATAAATCGTTACTAAGAATAAAAAGTGTTAAGCAATATATGAGCAACTAAGGAAAATAATAAAACAAATAATGTCAAGAAAGTTCCAAAGGATAAAATTAAGGATTTTTAATGTAATGAAAATGTGGTGTACATATTAAAACTATTTGAGAATCGTTCTTTGCACAATCTCTAGTATAGTTTTGAGATTGATTTTGTTAAAATAGTACTTCATTTGTTATTGCATTTATTTACTAAGTTAATGTGAATAAAATATTGCCAATTTCTAATAAATTTTAAAAATTATTATAAATAACTACTTATAATTTATGTCATTATTATCATAAGTCTGCATTACATTATAATTTATGTCATTATTATCATAAGTCTACATTACATTTTGGTTGACCAAATAACAAAGGAAAAAGATTTTGATCGACTTGTTTTAAATGTTGCCAAGAGGAAATTTCACCTAGGGGTGAGCGAAAAAACCGAGAACCAGCTAAACCGGACCGACCTGACCCGATTCTGGTCGGTTTGGGTCGGTTTTTTACGCTATTGGGTTGGGTTGTGGTTTCCAGCCGGCCGAACCGCTCCAGTTCGGTTCTCGGGTTTGGTCGGTTAAACCGGTCAAAACCGAACCGAACAGGCCCGCTTCGGTTTAACCGGTTTGGAACTTATTTTTTATTTTATTTTTTTAATTTTCCCGCACCCAAGACGCGTTTTGCCATTCTGTTTCAGGCTTTCAGCCTTCAACTCTTCAAGCCTTATTTCACAGTATATATGAAACACTCAACCCTAAAATATCAATTCAGTTACTTTAAAAAAATAATATCAACTTAGATTTTGCTCCTAACAATTCAGATCCGTCCACAAAAATCTAAAACCCTAATTTTGCTCCTTCATCTACCGCCGCCACCACTCCATAAAATATCAAAGATTCAAAGTACAAATCTAGATTTCAATTCAAAATCAAAATATCAATCTCAACTTGAAAACCTAAAATCTAAATAACCTTGTTGGCTGCACCATTATTCTCCTTTCCGCCAAACCATAGCCACTGCTTCTCTCTTCTTCTGTCCCGCCTGACCGGAGCTGCCTTTGCTCTCTTCTTCCCTTGCTTCGCCGCTGCTGCTACCGTGTTCGCCGCTGTCACACCTTTGCTCCGCTGCCGCTACTGCTACCCGCGAGCGAGGGAGCAAGAGAGAGAGAGAGAGAGAGAGAGAGAGAGAGGGAGATGGAGGTTATTGTTGGCTGCTCGTTGTATCATTGTTCTTGGCTGCTTCAATTCAGATGACAGGCTTTAGGTTTTTTTGTTCTTCAGGGGCTCTAAATTTTGGGCCAAATTTTGGGCCTAAAAAAAAAGAGAATTTGGGCTACTTCAATTCAGATTTTAGGCTTTAGGTTTTTTTGTTCTTCATGGGCTCCAAATTTTGTGCCTAAAAAAAATAAGAGAACTTGGGCCAATTTAAGCTAAAAAAAGAGAAAAAAATGTCTAAATTGAAAACTGACCCGACCCAAACCGACCCATTGCGGGTCGGGTTGGCCGGCCCGTCGGTTCGGTCTCGGTTTGCAGGATGACAAACAGACTTTTAGTCGGGTCGGTTTTGTGTTCGGGCCTAACCCGGCCCGACCGACCCGATGCCCACACCTAATTGCACCTTTTACATTTTTAGTAAATTCATTATGTAATTTGATAAATTTTGGAATTCTAACTACTAAGTCTAAGGGCGTGTTGTGAAACTTTCTTTTATTTGACTGGTACCCTATGGTAAAATATATCATCCTAGCCAATAATTAATTTATTGTTATTAAATTAAACCAGATCTAGTAGGACGTCGTGTGATGCACAGTAACTGCACTTCTAGAAATAGACTGTAGTTACAAAACTTAATCATAACAATATCAGAATACATAATAATAATTTAATGAGACTATACTTTCTAAGATACAGTATATTCATTGTTCTAACATTGCATTAGTACCAAATTATAAATTCACTAAATTAATTGATAAAGTGTTATATAAATTGTAAGTGTTATATAAATTGTGTTATATAAATTGTAAGTGTTATAAATTGTAAGTGTTATATAAATTGTAAGAGTTATAAATTGTAAGTGTTATATAAATTGCAAGTGTTATAAATTGTAAGTGTTATATAAATTGCATAAGTGTTATATAAATTGTGTTATTTTCCTCATATTTTGATTATTTCAAATGTCTGATGTTTACTTATTAATTGAAATTTGTGTTTTGTGGAATAGATAAAGGAGTTAAATCAAAATGGACACAATGTAACAAATTTTGGAAGAGAAATTGAAGTTCAAGAAATTCACCGATTTGAAATGAACTTTGCTTAGGGCTTGGGCACGGTTATTTTCAGAAGACGTTACACTTAAGCAAATTCGAAGAATAAAGTTTGGTTGATTTCTAAAATATTTCCCGGGCTAGAAATTATTCTTGGAAGATTGTAAATATTTTGGATAGTTTAATTGTGTAAATATAAGAGATTTATTATTTCTTTGGAAGAAGTCGTACAAGAAAAGGGTAGAAGATAGAAAAAGAAAGATTTGGACTTTTGGGGATGAATTCATTCTGGGGCGAAACGCGAAGATTGGAGGAACAATTTGAAGGAAATTTTGGGAATTCTTCTTCATCAGTTCGCACGTCAACATTGGGGAAAATTCGTGATTGATACTCCACGTGAACTTTTGTAAACATTTTTGGTGATTTTTCATTGAATGTATGGATAGCTAATTTATCTATTCTCAGTACAAGGATATTTAAAGTTTTGATTCTACAATAATTGTGAGATCGAATTGATTTTATTATAGTCTTTATTATTTATCTATTTCTTGTGTTCATTTATGTTATTGTTCTGATTAATTATATAAAGTGCACGTTATTTAATCGTCAGAATAATATATTGCATTTAGAATTATAGAGCCGTAATTGATTAGGAAATTCTAACCTAAGTGGAAAAATAATAAATTGATTACAATTAGGGTATTTAATTCATGATATAGAAATATATAACCTACCTTAAATGAATTGATCGTATCTATTCATTATTTAGAATTTATAATCTTTATGGTGTTTGATGCTGTTAAAAAATTACGAAGAACGTTTCTATGATTGTTTGTAAGTAAAAGAAATAATCAATGAGCTTATCTTGATTATCGAAAAAGTAAGGAAAGATATGTTGTTCGATCGTATTTGTAATCATAACCAACTTAGGGAAAGAATAAAAGGGTTTTATATTTACATCAATGATCAAATGTAAAAATCAATTTTGAGATTATACCTTAGGCTATATATTTGTCACATATATTATTTTTTTTATCAATTTGCATTTTTAGAATTTTTACACTTTAAATTGTTTACTTAAGTTTATTTTATTTTATTTTATTTTCTTCATCAAAATCAAACTCCCCTTTTATTTTAGTTGTTCTACTCTAAAGAATTAAATCTGACCAATCTCTGTAGATACGACCTTATTAGCCACTACAACAGTTTTTATGTTTTAAAAGCAAGTTGATTATTATTTGTTATATTCGACTCCCACCAAAACTTTTTAATTGTTATATAATTTCAATATTAATATCGTGTAGCTTAAATATTTGCCCAATCCATCATCACAAAATTTTACTTACTGCTATCCCAAGAATTCTCCATAGTATAGGTCAACAAAAGTATGTTTATTACTATATACAGTATATACAAAATGAAATACATTGTTTTACTTAGAAAACAATTTGCATCTGTATGAATTGAAATATATTTTTGTTAGAAAGCAATTCATTGTCTAGAAAAATCAATAGTATTTTAGCTTTAAAAAAAAAAAAGGCAAAACACTCAATACTCAACTATTACAACTATTAATTAGTTCACTATCTGGAGAAATGAATACTTAGTTGTTTAAAAAAAAAAAACACTCAATCAAAAACAACCATTACAACTATTAATTAAATCATTCACTATCTGAAAAAATTCAATACTTTTCTGGTTTACAACCATTATATTATACCACTTTTGATGCCTTCCACCTTTTAACGACTTTCAACTTTTACACTAAAGCATCATTCATCCATTCACACAATGCAGATCAAACACATACATCGCATTCCTTCTCAATATTAGCATCAAAAGAGGTCTCCATCTTTAGTGCCTGAGATAACTGCAAATGCATATTCCCTCAAGAAGTTGTTCATCTTTTAGTACTCTTTACCATGTATAATTCATTCTTTATTAAGTATTTGTCTTAAAAGCTTGGCATCTCATGTTAAAAGCATCTTCTTCTCCTTGATGACTGATGTATTAAGTATCTGTAGGAAAAGAACTTGCGAATAAATAGCTAAGAAAGCTATACGTTTCAAGATATACAAATACCATACGTATACTTATAAAATTTCCAAGGAATCAAAAGTTTAAGAATTATATATAGTAATTATGCATCGGAGCTGAACCTGATTTCAAGCTTCTTGGAATGAGGAATTGCAGCATCTATCCCCACACTCTTTAAAAATTCTTTGCCAAAACTTCAGCCTGGAAAAAGATTTATGCAAATTAGTTTATGACCGCCATAACAAATAAAACTGGAAATTCCCAGAAAAGAAATGACAATTTGAACATTTCCATGTGCACATTACCTAAAAGTCTAGGTGCTATCTTCCAAGAAATTTTTGGATCACCTTTTTCTCTCTGAAGACCTAGATACTTATACACAATAAAAGATAAAAAATTTTCCAAAAAAATTGAAAAAAAAATGCATACAGAGGCCGCAAACGTCCAAACCCAGAATATGGAACCGACGATTATTATACTCATCAAAACTCATAAATAAAATAAGAAAAGAATGTAAAAGAAAGCGCATAAAATCAAAAATGATTGAAGACTTACATAATTATTAATGCTTTATACATTGCAAAAGAAAATCTATTGTTTTAAGTAAAAGAATCAGAATATGGGATGAAAGATTAGCGCCTGAATAGCATCAGCAGTCATGGCCATTCCAAGAGGAAGAGCAAGGGCACCAATATTAAAAGATATGGCCACATCTGAAGAAAGAATAGCAAACACTGTTAATCTATCAACATGCAGAGATTTCATAGTTTGCATGACTTGATGCATAATCCTTGCTCAAATTGAACAATAAATTTAATAATTTATGTAGCAATGCTAATGTAAACTACTTATAAGAATATTTGAGAGTTGAGACTAAACATTTAAATATTCTTCTCAATTGATAAAATTTCTACCAAACAGAGGCTATTGCTCCTAATTTGCAGCAAAACGATAGAACAGGCGCGGCTTTCCGAATTCTTATTCCTGCTGCCGGTGCTCAATTGCCCAGTATGCTTACTTCTAGCCACCTTCCTCATCCTCGCCTACCCAAGAATCAGAATATTGCGAAAACCGTATTGATTTGAAGCTGAATCTTTTTATATACAGGAAAATGTCTTTGGTAGACATTGAAGGAAATAAATCACGGCAATGTAAAAAGGCACCAAGCTGAGTTTGGGTGGGAAAATAAAGTGGGGCCCGTTTTAAATTCAGTTGCTTTAATATATTTTTCTTCCTCTTTAATATATAGTATATAGATATAGATCATTAAAATATTATTTTAATAAATTCCAAATGGCTATAATTTTATAGAAAAACACTTGTAAATTTCTAGGTGTATGTAAGTCAAACAAATTTCTTTGAAAATTTGGGATACTAATTACTTAATTATAATAAAAAATTAAATTACCAACCAATTAATACATATAATTTGAAATTTAATTGAATTTAATTGACAGAATATATATAATAGAATAAAAAATAACTTTATAAAAATAAGATTTTAAAAAAAAAGTACCATGAGTAGTAATGAAAAACTTTTATCTGTTATAATTGAAGAGATGTTATTTGTAGAAAGGTAAACGGATATTCATTTTATCAGAACAAATAATCTCTAGAAAAAAAAATTCAAAAAGAAGGCCAAAAAAAAGAAAGAAATAAAGAAAAAATCAACAAACTTGTACCCAAAATAAAGCGTAATAAAAAGAAAAGAAAAGAGAAAAGAGTAAAGAAAGAAAGAAAAAAAAAAAATCCTCATGAAATCATTGTGTCTTATGAATAGGCCCAATCTTTGCTCTTTTATACTTGTAGTGATAGTGAATTGTCGTATCAAAATATTTTTACAGGGTCTTTTTATGACAACATATCTGGTTCCAACTGCCCATGTGGCGCTCAGTCAGCGCCACATGGTTTTAGATATGGGCCCTACAATTTTTATTAAAGCCAAAAACTATCCCTCACCATTTTCAGAGTCTGGCTTTCCCCTCACATCCTCCACAGTCCACACCCGCAAAAGACGACAGTAAACCCTCCCCCAAAAATCGAACCTTGCCCAAATTCCGGCGGTCGAACCAGAAACCGCCGGTCGGAGCAGCAGCCGGAGGAGAAATAAGCGTTGAAACTCTGGTGAGCAGAGTCTCGGCTATTCTTTTCCTTTTAACTCTCATCTTTCATTTCAATAAAATTTCTTTTGACATTGTAATATGTTTTAAGCAGCGAAATCGACCCCCCTCCCCACGGCCTGCTGCCTCAAACGGCTGGTACCGGTCACTTCATCTTCTTGGAGTGAGGAAATCGAGAGCCAATCAGCAATGGAAATCCCAAAGAGGAAAAGGAAAAGGATAATATTAAAGTGGAAGATGGAGACGAGGGACGAAAGTTAGCCCAAGAAACTGATGATCAAGCAAATGCAAAATCTGTGGTGGAGGAAAATGAGAAGGAAAGTGAAAATCCCATAGTAGGAAAGGAAAATGTTGAAGGAACTGATATTAGTGGAAAGGAGAAACCTAAGGTTGATGAAAATGTTAAAGAAGGTGAAGAAAGATTGGAGGTTCCTATTGTTAATGTTCAAGAAACCGATGCAGAAAATATTGACAAGGAAAATTAATCTGTTGAATCTGTCGTCCCGGGGAAGATGTGAAGGAAAATGGATCAGAAGGGAATTGGGGTTTGTTTTTTATGGAAAAAGCTATTGTTTTATTTGAAATGTGGGGCCCATGAGCCACATGGACAGATTTCTATAGAAAAACTCCATTTTATGGGCCCCTTATATATATATATATATAATTTTAGGCTGAAAGTCCAATTTAAGGTAATTGGCATGTTTAGTCCCCTTATTGCCTCTATTTAGCATATTGGTTTTAACCGTGGACTTTTTGGTGTTAAAAAGTCCCCAAATCTCATATATCTTTTAGTAAAATATCAAAATGTTATTATTCCTTATTAACATACTTGCAGACAAAACTAGTAATTAGTTGGACTGATAAGTCCATGAGCTCCATTACACAAAGGGTGGAATTGTAGCTCGGTCGAGCTATGTGAAGGTGGCAACTGACCTCGGGCACCCAGAGAAGCGGTGAAGTTTGTTGGCTATTTGCAGTTGAAATGGGTGTTATTAAATCCTGAGAAGGGATTTGCATTTGGAAATTAAATGGGGAAAGGAACTTGAATTGTAATTTTAAACTAATGACTTAATTATTGCATAATTGGTACTGTTTTGGGATTTATAACTTGACCATATTGTTTTCTAAACTTTTTCTATAATCCTTTAAGATTCTAGACTTCAAGTCTAAGTCCCTAAGGTTGAGAATTTTAAGATTTGATCCATATAGCTTTGGATTTTAAATCTTAATACTAAAGTTTTGGATGTGATAATTTGATCCTCAATATTCTAGATTATTTTGGTACCTAAAGTTTGGATAAATTGAATGTCTCATGATTGCCACAATTTTTCAAATAATTAGAAACTAGTAACATCATCTTTAAGTATGTGAAATTATACATTATCACATATAAGGGTAAAGGTATGCTCATTGCAATTAATTATTACCGATATAATAAATTTTATGCCAAAGAAACTTTACTTGTTAGTCTAATTAATTCGGATAGAATATCGAATTATATTTCTTAATTTATCCATAGAGATTAGGAAAAGTAAGATAATTTTATAGTTCTATTATAGGGATACATGAGTCATTTTTTGGTGTTGTCATTTCTAGCCATAAAAAATGGAGTTGTCTTGCAAAGTGAGTCGTTTTTACCATGTCGAGAAATTTCATTTCTAAATATTTATTGTATTGGGGGAAAAAGAAATTCATGGGTAATACCCTTCAAGAAGGGGGCTCCCCCACCTCCCCCTATTTTGTGATACCTAATAAATTTGAGGTAATGACGATCAACGGGGACCCGTTTTTATATCCATAGGCTTATGATGATAACTGAAATTTTTTTTTTTTTAATGAAGAAAAATTTAATTAGTACCAAAGTCAACAAATTGGTAGCCCAGAAAAGAGAAAGACGAAGAGCAAGATTTATGGAGCTCGTCTCAAGGCAATGTGCTCATCGCGGTTGCTTGACTAGTTGACCCAAACGACCCTAAACTCATGTTTGTAAAATGAGAAAATATATGTTGTTGCCGTGGCTTTGGTGGATTCGTTGTGTGGAGATTAATGCTTGGACCAGTTATAATTGATTCTTTCCATATAGTGTCTTGCATTCTCATTACTAATGGAGACTTATTGCACCTTTCAAAAACCGGGATCTGAGAAGCTTTTGCCTTGTGTTATTTTCCTGTGAAAATTACAATCACTTTTCTTTGTCTGACCAGAAAACTGAGGATTTGGGGATTGGTCTTCGGTCTTGGGGCTTTTTTTTTTTTTTTTTTTGGGTCTAAAGTAAGGGTGACAATTTGGTTGGCAATACACAAAGGTCTGAGCCACGATCAATTTACCATTTTTTTTTTTTAATTGAGCCCTGATCAATTTACTTGATTCCACTATTGTTGGACATTGAAAAAGAAGACTTTCTTCATTATTTTTCTTTCTTTTCTTGTTCTTGAATTTTTCAGTCTGTTTACATTGTAATTGATATTTGTATTTGGTTTCTTGCAAGGATTTGTCTCAACAGAAATACTGATACATGTTTATCATGCATTTTGCTAAGCACTTCGGCAAACAATAGTATACCAGACCATGAGGTCAGAGCGTATGGAAGGAGAAATTAACGGAACTCGTGTCAGTTGTCATACGAATCCTCTGCTTCTGTGAAAATTTGAATATCCATTGAACCTTGCACCATATTTTTCATTACCCCTTGAACTTTTGTTAACTTTTTTTCTAACACATTACTGAATTTTTTTTTTCAAAAATGTTATTATAATCATTCCATCACTTACATTCTGCAAATTTTGACAGAATAAATGTAGTGAACGAAAATGGATTCGTACAATATTATTTTTATACAACAACCTCAACATCACAATAACGTAATGTTTAATAAACACGAACACATGCTATTTAGAACTTCGCAGCTATGATATTATCCTGCCATTTTTTTAAGACGTCCAATTCCAAACCTTTAATTTCAAGGGATTCTCCGTGAAAATTTGCCCCCAAAGTTCGTTGTCGGCCACTCCAAGTTATATTAAAAAACTCATCTTCTAACTTTGAATTCGATTAGTCTATTTTGAATTGCTTGAATTTACACTCTCCATTGCGTTGCTGAAGATCGTCTGTGTTTCTTCTTCTCTTTTGTTTGTGCCAGTCTTTTAACCCTTGGCGTTTAGTCGGTTGAAGATATGTTGCATCTTCATCTGACTGAAGGCCTTGATTTTGTCTGGCCCTGTGATCTGTTGGTCTGTATGTGTATATTTGTCTATTGGCCTATTGTCCGTGGGCAAG
>CAVNYN010235459.1:0-19070 GCA_963692815.1 Nyctanthes arbor-tristis
ATCAAAGCTATAAGCTCTAAAGCATCCCGATCCACGCCTCAACCCGGGGTGGTGCCAGGTGGGTGCTGTCCTGGTCTGCAGCGCTGGGGAATTTTTTTTTTTTTTTTTTATCCTTTGTGCCTCTTGAAGAAAAAAGAGAAAAAGAAAAAAATTATATGTTTTGGTGGGGGAAAAGAAATTTTTTGCGATCCGGTGCACCCTACTTTCGTGTGCTGGCTCCGCCCTTGGTCTCAACTAAAAGCGACACCCCTATCTCTTCTTCCGAATCCACTGGAAGCAACCCTCTGAACTCACCACCACCTAAATCCCAATTACCACAAAACTCACCCCAAATTATACCGCTTGGTATATCTAAATCCATAGCCGGCTTATTGGCTTTGACTTGCTTGGTTATGTCGATGGAATGTTTCAATGCCCTCATGCCATGCATAAGGTCAATATAAAGTCCCAAACCCGGCGTTCTCTCATTGGATTCACCAAGACGAGTGGCTTCTCAATGCTATAGTTCTATACCACCTAACTTGGTACCATTTATAGCTGCCGCGAAATCATCTCAAGACGCATGGCGTACGATCCAAAACACCTACTCCAAACCTTCCAGCGGACTCATCATGGGATTGAGAAGTCGCCTACGCTCACTTAATAAAGTTGATGCTTCTATCACTAAGTACATGCACGAGGTGAAAAGTATTGTTGACAGTGTATCTCTTATGAGCTACACTACAAATCCAGATGAGCTCACTCTTCACATCCTTAACCAATTCTATGAGGTCGTTAGAGCTCGTAAAATAATTATATTGTTGTTAAAATTTTAATTGTAATCCTTGTGAACTTTATTCTTTTAGCAGATTACTATAGTATAGGATGAGCTCATATGCTTATTATCAATGTATAGGATTATATTATCTTGCTTAGAATTCATACTCTCAACTTTTTAAAATAGATGGTATTGAATCATTAGCCATTAATATGAGAATATTGGAAATTTCTTCATTCTCGACTTGTGCTAAACTTGACTTCACTTTCTAACTCTCTACCTCTTCTCCTCTCTCGTGTTCTCTGTTAACCTTTCAGGCAATGGTTCGACTGGAATTCATGCATTCTGGGTCTGGGCTTATGTTGGACCAAGTAATGGGTCTATTTTCGTTGATACTTAGCCCACCATTTATGCGTTCAAGAGCCACCCCTTATTACCATGTCAGTTTTTGATTTGTCAAATAGGATGATTGAGTAGGTACTCTTTGTAGAATTTTTTTCTTTTTTTTGTCATGGGAATAGGGGAATACTAGTCCCCTCCGATTTCATCTTAAAGTTGGGTGTACATAAGAGAAAATGGACTGAGTAGGCCTTAGCATTCGAATTTCAGGTGATTAAAGAACTCGAATCAAACCGGAACTATACATTTTGGTTTGGTTCAGTTCAATTCCATTAATTAATTTCAGGACTTGTTTGATTTCAGTTCTTTTGGCTATTTCAAAAAATAATAATAATAAATAAAATTATATTTTAAATTGAAGTAGAAAGTTGTTTTCCTATCCTTTTTGTCATTTATAAATACAAAAAAAAAAAGAAAAAAAAGAAAAGGAGATAGTTATTTCAAAATAAAGATGTTTGACAAATATATTTTAATTTATCTAGGTGTCTATAGCATTTTCTGATACAAGAAAATAATCTAATAAGCAAATAATTTCAAGTGCCTAAAAACCTTTTTTTTTTTTTGGGTAAAGTCATCAGCACTTAAAAGATCGGCTATCTATTCAATTTTGTGTTACTGTACCCAAACTTGAAAACTAAAGATGAAACGCGTTTTATTTTTAGTTATTTCTATTCTATTTCAGTCCCACCATGGCTTAACAGCAAAGAGAAAATCGTTTCCCTACGGTAAATCAAATTTAATTTCTTTAACCGAGCATTGTCACTTATCGATTGATATAACACAAATGGCTCATAATTACCCCATAGTTTTGGGGGCAATTTGTTTGCATATGATAAATATTCTTTGCTTTATATTAAAGGGTGACAACACATTGAATAAAAAGAAAACAACAAAGTAAGTTGGGGGGATCTCATTATTAAAGGTTCCATATTTTGTCTATGGTCAAACAGATAATTATTCCACACGTTCGTCCCCAAAATCATTAGTCAAGATATGTTATTACTCCATCATTACATTACATTAACAATTCTTCTCCCATTCCACATTATCCTCCCTTGCTTGGATTAACAATTATTCTTCTTGCATTATAAATTGTGTTTGGCTACCATTTATAATCAACCTCGATTTATGAGAGATTTATTTTTTGAATTTTTGATGGATGCACAGTGCGATTTGTCGGTTAAATTTTGTTGAAAAAAAAATTATAAGGAATTGTAGTTTGATATGATGGGTCTGTGAGTTATCATTTGTACTAGTTGACAAATGTCTCTAAAAGTACAATTATTAGTTGGGAAGGGAGGCTTTACACGGACGTGTATCGGTGCAGATCACATGGAAAGTGTGTGTATAGAAAATGTAAACTATTCTTGCTATTTTTTTTAGAGAAATATTATTTTTACATGTGTGTAGTAATTGGATACCATTAAAGGTTAAGAAATCAATGTGAATCGAGTCATCAAATTATGGGTTCTCTAAAATAGACAGTTTTGAATCGAGAATGAATTAAATAGATTATTAGTCTAAAAGAATCTTATGATTATATGCTTAGAGAACATATAGCTAGAAAAGATAGAAAGAGAAAATCGAACGGGGCCTTGCCCTTACTTTAGCTTTAGGAATAAATCTAGACGTTGGAGCGCAGCATAAGGATCAAAGGCGAACCACCTGTGGTATGGTTCATCATCAGTTTACCAAGACAATAGGAGTGAGCCGGGGGCTACGAAGTCCACCCAGATTTATTTTCGGGTTTATCGAGCTTAACTCGTGGAATGGCGATCTAGAGTTAAGTTAATGGGCTTGGCTTGAAGGCGTAATCTGGGTGTATTTGATACAAAAAGACAAGAAAAGAATATATTTTTCTACATTCATGGAAAATGTTTTACATAGGGGGCGATGTGAATTGTTTTCTAGTAAAAATATGTCAAACTATGATTCAAGAGATTATATCATAGAATTTAAAAGTTATTTCTATTTGTGTGTATCATTCACACAAAAATAAATCCAATCAGACACGCTTGTATTTATCTTATGAGAGTTATAGTATCTATAATCTCTATAATATGCAATTATTATGTTTAAGAATAAAAAATTTTCAAGGTCTTGATTTGATCTGATATTGATTTAAGGTTGTTATGATTAGTGACATAACAACTCAACCTTAAAATCTTTAGAGGATTCGTAACCAATATTTTAACTTTAACTAATCAAATAAATAATATTCACTCCGTCTCAAATATACAGACTATTATTTTTTTTGGAATGTCCCAAACATATAGTCATTTTTCTTTATTAAGAAGTACAATTTGTGTTATTTTATTAATTTACCATTGTACTCGTTCAATAATGGTAAATTAAAAAGATAGTTGTAAAATGTATCTTTTCAATACAATTTTTAATCTGCTTGAAAATGTAAAGTGAACTATATATTTGGAACATATAGATTAAATGAATATTTGAACATTCTGGGACATTTTTTACTTATTGTTAGGTTATCGCATTGGATAAGTTAAATCTAGCTCAAGCATCATATTCAAAATGTCAACAATTATAAAATGAAAAGAAGAGGAATTTTCAAGACAAAAATGCTGCATCATTTTTTTTTAACGTACAGAGTGAGGGTTATAAGGGCGGGATGGTGACTCGAACACGGATTTAATATACCATTAAGAGGATGCTTCTACTACTAGAAATGCTAACAAGAGTTAAAAGTTAATTAATTTATGAACACAAGGATCCTTTTGACTAATATACTAATTGACACATTTATCGGATCTATATAATTATTAAGAACAATACTATTTGTCACCGTCACTATCCTAAACATAGTACAGTGACATTAAATGATAACTCAAATAAAAAGTTGGGACATATAATTTATTTTAAATTGAATTGACATTTAATAACATTTAAAAGAATATTGATCACTACACAATAGTAATAAATGACACTACTCGTTAATAGTTGCTTAAATTTTTCGCTTACATATGATCTAACCATTGACTTTTAACTTGTTGGGAAGTCAAACATCGTTTCAAGTTATGTGTGTAATATGTAAATGAAGTGATATAGCTAATGATTTATGTAACACAAATTTTTTGTGAATGCTCCCCAATTAATCAAATAAAATAAAATATTTGGACGGGAAAAAGCATAAAAGAGAAGAAAAGGAAAAAAAAAAAAAAAAAAAAAAAAGAGGTTAGCATAACACGTTAGGCGTTGTGAGGGTCCAGGTGTCCCCTTTACCTCCGTCCTGTTTCCCCACAAAGAAACACAAATTCTTTTTATAATTCTCTTTTTCTAAATAAATTCTGATTTCTTTAACTAAAGTGGTATCTTTCGTTGGTCAATGAACAGACCCAAAAAAAGAACGCCACTTTGTCCCTCTACCTCCTCGCATCACATGCTTCCCTCTCCCAATTAATACTATTCTTATTTCTTTTATTATATGATATGATTTCCTTTTGAATGAATAATATTTCGATTTGTCTAAATTTGATGAAATACTAGACATTTAGTATTATTACGATATGCTAGATAGATGATGTTGTATAACACCAATCACTATGTGATTTGTAAGTTAGTTGCGTACTCAAATCAACAATTGATATTATATCACATCATTGTGTGGCGTCGTTACAGTACCTGACATCTAGTACCAGAAACCAGTCATTGATTTTTCTAATATATATATATATATATATCACCAATTGTATTGAATCTACCTCTTAATAACTAAACTCTGCCATTAATAATTTTGAGATTTATTACTAGGCAACTATTTTATTAATGTATTACAATGGAATTTTTGTCCAACATGTTTATTTTTTCATAGTAATATCCTTTATTTGTTTTGTAGATCTGTTGATGAATTTACAGTTGCGAAAATTAATTGATTGTGATAGAATTTTCCCATTGAAGTATATGTACAAAAAGGACAATTGGATTAATTTAAATTGTTGTTTGAATAGTTTTTGAACTCCACCATAACTAAGTTTATTTCTTCAATTGATTTAGTTGGTGAAAATTCATGATTTTATATTTTCGACTGATGTTCAAATATTACCTATTTACTATAGTTTCTTATTGATTATATTTTTTAACATTATTCTTCCCGTGCAATGCATGAATACTATACTAGTTCTTGTATAAAAGTAAAGTGAATTATATATTTGAGATGGAGGGAATAGTAGAAGTTTGTTTTAGGTCGACCAAGTTGGATTATGCGTATGTACTTATATTTCTAAATATAGGCTTTAATTAATTACCAAAATTTGGATATATTTGTTTGCAATAAAAAAAGGGGGAAAAGAAAAAGGAAAAAAGAGAGGATCTATTTAATGATCTCGTTAAACCGGTTGTTTAAAGGAAAAGGAGATGGGTGATTGGATTACAAATGTAATGCGATAGTGCAAGTTTGACTAGCTAGCTAGCTAATTCTAACTCTTGGTAAAGTAAATTTTACAACTGCAAACTCCATATTATGGAGATCGCGTAATGCAGTTTGAGTCATACGGTGTATGGAGCCGGGATTAGCTGTCTCTAATTGCTGTCTCTGTTGCTGTTTTTGCCAATAAAAATTTGACACATCACTCCATTGTTAAAAATGGAAAATTCTTAATTTTAACATCCAAACAATCCCCTACAGCAATATCATTTCTCCATTGCCGCCCACCAACTGTAGCCAAGGCTTATCACCGTCACCCGTCGCTGACCATTTGCAACCGCCGGCATCTATCTCATATTTGCAGAAAATCTACAAAAAACTACAATGCCCAAACAAATAGGAATACAAACCCTCAAATATAAAGAAATAATTAATCAAAATGGACAATGGAAACAATCTGGAGAAAATTATCTTCTTCCAAGGGAAGAGTAATGGTTATGTGAAGACTTTCATGCGGAAGTGTATTAACGAGATTTCAGACAGGTGCTGGCCCTGAGCATCTCTGTCACTCACCATCTCAAGCGCCTCCTCCTTATCTGGCCGACAAACTAGATTTTGGATTAGGACTCAAAATCAAATCTGAAAATTTTCTCTACCCATTGCGCAACACCTCCTTTTTAACATCTGAACAACCGCTCTCCTTTTTGTAGCCATTGGCAATGTGACAAGAACCCAGCTCTAGTGCACCACCTCTCATTCTGGGTCGGTTGCTTAATCATGTGATGGTCCATGGTTATCGCAAACGGATGACGGTGGTTTTGTGTAGATATCATCTTGGTGGCGGTGGTGGCGCTGGCGGCGTGTTGAGAGGTTTGACAGTTACTTTCAAGACTGTTTGGGAGGTCATGTGATATAGTACTGATGTGTAAAATTAGATGATTTGTCAATCTTTAATTGGAGGGGACAGTATTTGGGATAGCAATGAGTGACAGCCGATCTTGGCTCCGGTGTATGAAAGTAGTTGGTTTATATAACTAGCATTGCCTGACAGTAATGTCAAAATAACTATTAACTGTCGTTGATTGATTGGATTTTTGGCATTTAGATCTCCAACCCAACCACCAATGGTTAGTTGATCGCTTGATGATATTTAGGTCTTCATAACTCAATTGCAAGATGATCCTTGGTTCAACTACGAGTTACCTTATCTTCTAGTTGTGAGTTCTAATTGCCATTATTAGTCTAACCAGTAATTTCACCCATGCGTTGCAAGGGATGTCATGGCCAAATAATTTAAACAATTCAATAGTATTATTCACCGGTGTATAAAATATTTTGAAATCTGTACAACGTAATGTTATAAAAATTTTATTATATGTCTTAGATGGACTTGAATCATAAATTTATTATAATAGCAAGTTACAAAATCTGTAAGAGACTTGTTGCGAAATCTACAAAAGATCATATCATTGAGATCAACGGGGAAGCAAGATGATAACTTGCATTTTATAAACGAACATGGATTCTATCAGAATGAATATTAATAACATCATGTTAAAATTAACCAAAAACCGAGAGGTTTCTCACCTAACAGTGAGAGAGTCAAACACACTATAAATTATTGAAAATCTCGTTGTATACAACATTCAAAGTAGAACTACTGGGCTGACCATCATTATCACATATCATAAACTTCAACTGATTCCTACTTGTGACTATTGAAACTGCTACATACAACTGCCCATGTGTGAATACTGGTTGGCGTAAGAAAATTCCAACGCTTTCAAGGGACTGTCCCTGACTCTTATTAATGATTATTGCATTCAAATCAGTTAGTGAATTCACTGACCATCATTTTATAATTTTTCAAGTTTTTTTAACATAGAACATACCATTATTGACATCAATCAAATGACTTCTACACCCACTCGTCGATTGGAGATCATGTAACGATCCAGTAGTTACGTTCAAAAAATTATTTGCAGGTTCGACAACCCTGGGCCTATTGGGAGTAGTTACATTGTTAATGCCAATCCTTAATTCATTGCTATTCTTATCGGTTTGCCGTCGTCTTCCACCATTTATGACAGTTGATTTTGTCAATTTCCTCATGGTTTTGCTTTAAAAAGTCAAAACGAATTGTCATATATTAATAAAAAAATTATCAAATGAATATGATTAAAACAATGAAGGGTTGTACGAAAATAAGGTTTATAATATTCATGTAGATTATATGCTCAACAATAGAAAAATAAATCAACAATACACTTATATATAATAGAATATATTATATAAACTACACATAATCTGTATGGGAAAAAAATCGATCTTGCATTATACATAAAATATATTCTACATATTACACATTAGTATATATCAAAATATACACTAAAACCTATAGTATAGAAATAAAAGGGTTGGTGAAAATTAATTAAATAATTAGAAGTATAGCAAATTTTTAGGAGTAAATCAACAAGAAGTGAAAACCTATTGGTTTTTTTTCACATGCTACATAGTATACATATAATAATCTATAATATAATAAAGTTAAATAGGATACAATGACTAGGAATTAAATACAATTAGCCTTTTAAAAAATGCATATTCTAACACTGAGTACATAAACTAAAGCTTGAAATATAATCCAAGCGTTAATTAAAAAAAAATATTTTGTCAGTAAGATGTAAGCAAATTTGCATTATGGATTATTGTTGTATTTCATTAAATCCGACTCACTCTTTTATGGCTTCATATTTAATATACGTTGATTGTATTCAAACGATCTTAGTACATGTGTGATACTAAAAAGGAGAAAACAAACAATTTGGCATGGATGTTTTCCTTATAAATACAAATATATATATATATATATATATATATAAAGAATAAAATAATAATTAAAATAAATCTGCCTTACAATTGTTAAATAACAGATATGCAAATCAAGAATAGTACATTGAAGTTATTGTTAAACATGAAATATAAACAATTACCAAGCCTATTACGAAGCTAATTTCTTGAAAAAGAAAGCAATTTACTTTTGACCGAATTGAAGTAGTCAGCAACCAAAGTTTGGTGTGTGGCAGACTCCAAATACGTAGAATGAACTCCTTATATTTTAGGCCACAATTATGGGCAGAAACCCTCGTTGGCCGGGATGAAATGCATGAAGTAGACGATGGAGAGATGATAAAGAATGCTCACAAGGCAACAAATGAAATTTTATGGTGAACAATATGAAAATCCCCAAACTATTAAATTGGAACCGGGCATTCAAACGGTAATGGAGTAATCAGAGGCTTGTGGCTAACCTGTAATTGCGAAAATGAGCTACAGGCAGGATTGCAATGTTGAAAAATTTTGAGCTTTGATGGCGGAAAATAGTGGATCAACGCATCAGTTAAAATCGCCAACCAAATTGCACAAAATGAAATGATGAAATATAATGTGGAATGACAAGGATGGTCTAATCTAATGGCCGGAAAGGGTAGACTAATGCAGCTGTGAAATTTCCTCAAGCAAAGTTTATCCGTGGTTAAAAAATGAAGTGAGGCTAAGGTTTTATTCTAGCAGAAAGGGAATTAAAATGGACTATGAAATTAGTTGAGAATAAATCATTTAAATACAACATATAAAACTTACCTATTTAGAATAAATCACTTAAACTATTTTTGTGGATTATGATTGATGGGTAAATGTTCTCTACTAAATTGAATGAAATCAGTTAATTTTATTTAGATAGTGAAAAGTTATTTTTAAGGAAGTATGATTTTATAGATATATATGTATAGAAATCTTAATTTAAAGAACCTATCTCATAAAATTTAAATATTGGATAAGCATTATCTTAGGAAAGAATATATAAAAAGAAGAAAATAACTATCTTAGCAGGTCATGCTTGACGGGTAAATGTCTCCTACTAAATGGAATCAAATCGGGTAATTTTAGATAAATAAGGAATATTCATTTTTAATGGATTAAAATACGAAATAAGTTAAAAACCGGATTCAATTGATAACCAATAAAATTGCATGCAATATGATTATTAACATACAATATGTGAAAGCTTTGTTTGATGTAAGGGAATTTATATAGAAAAGGTAAGATCTTGATTTAGTTATTTAAATTATCTTTTTGTGATGTTCTCTATGTAAGGTCATATATTAAGATAAAAATATAAAAAATAAATGAAAATAATAAATGAAATTTAAATATTAGATGAGCATTGTCTTAGGAACGAATATATGAAAAAAAGAAAATAATATTTTAGTGGATTATGATTGACGGGTAAATGTATCCTACTAAATGGGAAGTAATCGGCTAGTTTTAGTTAAATAAGAAAAATCTATTTTTAATGGAGCAACCATACGAAATCGTGTAATTTTAGTTAAACAAGGATAATTTATTTTTGTTGGAGTGTGAATTTATAGATATATGTATAGAAATCTTAATTTTCTAAACCTATGATTTAAAACTTAAATATTGGAGCATTATCTTAGGAAATCTATATATGAAAATAAGAAGTAAACATTTTAGTGGATTAGGTATAATGGATTAGAGATAAGTTTTCCATTGGTAGATATCATCCAACTTAGGTATAATGGGTTACGTAAATATTCATTAGATAACCCCAAAATATTGATACATAGGCTTCACTAAAGATTATCCAAAAAGACGATGGGGTTATTCGCCGGAACTCCCGAGTGTCAAACCACCGGCAAAGACGAATTAAAGAGAGAGGGTACTGGAATTAAAGAGAGAAGAACCGCTGAAAATAATAAAAGGAAAGCATAAATAATTAAAATTTAAAACTTCAAAAAAGGTAAATGTATAACTATATATTAATTAATAATAAAAAAATAATGGCCAAGATTATTTGGATGAAACCAATGGGTGTGACCAGATTAGAAAGTGATTTAGGTGGGAAATGGTGTTTTGGAAAATGTATTGCTTTTAAGTATATATAGATTTTAATTTTAATGACATATATACTGAGATAAGTTGATATCCAAGTTGACAAAAAAAATAAAATAAAATTACAATATTGGCTTGAACAGCAGCTGGTGCATTAAACAATAGATCGAGGTCTGAATCAGAATTTAGCCCTTTTATATATTTAATTTAATTAATTGTCAGTTAAAAAAAAAGAAGAATTAAAAATAAAAATAAAACACCAATGTCCAAGATAATATGAATGGAAACTTCACAAGATGGTAGTACCTCAAATTCCAATCTGTTTGCTGATCTTAGCTGCTGGATGTTGCTTTTGTTCTCCGATATCATATTGATGGAATAGACCTCGCCACAGCTAGATGGTTTCATTTGGAATCGGTCTATTTTGAAAAGAAGGCCCCGCCTAGCTAAACTGGATATCTCGTTTGGACAGCCATTAGGAGCCAATTTGTCCTGAAACAACACAATTTTAATAAATATTTGATCCTTACACATAAAGAGAATAAACAAACAATTATTTTAACACATAAGTACCATTACAATATGATCAATGAAATCCCCCATAGCTTTTCTTGTCAAACGCTGACTTTTTCCGTCCCATAGGATTATATCAATGTAACTCCTATTGTGTTTAACTCTTAGCCTTAAACTGTATCGCCAGACCCCTTCAAGAAAGCGTGTCTCACACTTCCTGCAAAAAAACTCCCTGTTGTCCTTGACGACTTTCCTTTCTTGAAGCAAATAGGATCATTATACCCGAGATAAGCCCAACTCTTCCCGGAAAGAATAGAGCTTATCTCTCGATAAAACCAGCAACCCTAAACCTATGATCAAAGTTAAAAAACATATGACTAAAATCCAAATAACAGTAGCTCGTTGTAAAGTCAATAGAAAAATTTGGGACTTATGATACCTCATTAGTTGAAGATAACTTAGAAATGGTTCGGGTAAAACCTATCACCTTCCCGTTGTCGATTGATATGCCAGATGAGGATGACAGTTGGCCAGACGGTTGAAATGCCAAATTCCTCATGCTCATAGTTTTAAATATATAAAACAATTAAATAATGGAGAAGATTGAATGCACGAAATTATGATCACATTGTTGTTAGGACGGATTATATACCGTATACGAAATTCTTCAAGCTCACAAATGTGTTCGTCAAGTAGCATTTTGAAGACATGAAATGATGTTGCAACATCCTTTGAATCAGTTAAGTGTTACAAAAAAGGGCAGTCAGACTTATGTAAATTGGGTGAAGTAACAGTAGACAATAAAAGAGATATGGTATAAATGACAAACCCCATCTCTTGTCTCTTATTAATGCGACAAAGCTAAAGTAATACAATGACGGGGTCCTGCCTTAGGATAGACAAATAATTGTTTACCTAAGCCACATACTCACTCTATAGAGTACAATGCAACCTCTTATTCCTACATAAAATTAAAACAACAATTGAAAAAAAACTTCACAAAGAGTGGTAAACTTTCTTAACATCTGTCCTAATTCAATCATGCTTAACTCCAAATCAGTATGTGAAGGCTGGACCAAGTAGAAGGACCATGTATCAAAGCAGGCTTCTTAACTGGCTCTCGAGGGTAGTAACACCAATGACATCTGATTGCAAGGAAAAGGTAATCATTTAGTGCAGCTAAATAAAACATGTGGAAAAATAAAAACCATGGCAAAAAATAAAAAAGAAAGATTGGATATTTTACCAATCAAATCAGGGGCATCAATATTTGGATAGTTTAAAACATCCATGAATGGGGTGAATTTATAAAGAGTGAGTGGAAATATAGGATGTCTGTCATTTGATTGGCGTTTGACTTTTGTCGAATCACTAAAGTAAAACCTACAGGGATGTGGGCATGGTTTCCACATGCCGACATTCTCCTTGAGGGAGAAGTTCATCATTGCATCTAAACCCCTCTCTTCTAGTTGATCATCAAACTCGGGGACAAATTGCTACGTTATGCTTGCCTGAATTCGTATACCCTATCATTTAAGTTAAGAAATAAGTTTTACTCAATGTAGATGTCAAAACAGAATGCATACAACTTAAATTAAGTGCACCATAGACACAAATCAGTGCATGAGTACTTAATACTGGTCAATGGAATAATCAATAAACATGATAACAGAATCAGTTGGATGGAACTTAAATGGATAAACTAATAATCTATACTAACTTCACTCAAAACGGCAGACGATGCACTCAAAACTTAAAAGAATTGCGTTTTGACTGATATACATCAATCTTAGACTAACACCAATAAACATGAAAGTTGAGGCAATGAAACAACTAATTCAGTCATAACAACAACCACAACATAAGATAAACTAATAATCACACTAACGTCATTCAAAACAATAGATGTATGAAACTAAAGGGATTGAAACATATTAACGGAACAACAATATTAATATTCATAGAAATAGAAAAGGTACATGACTTGCGTTTTGACTTAAATGAATTCAAAACATTAGAAAATGCATTCAAAACTTAAATGAATTGAGTTTTGACTGATATATAACAATCTTAGACTAACACCAATACACATGAAAGTTTGATACTAACATCACAAACAACATTCAAAACAATAGATGTATAAAACTAAAGGGATTGAAACATATAAACTGAAAACAATAATATTATTCATAAAAATACAAAACGTACTTGCTTATCCATTAAGGCCAATTCAACCACACGAATACCCAACTCTCTATTGTGGAATGGCATGTACCACTTGCGTATGACTCGAAGTAGGAATGCAGCATTATTTTGAAGTTCAGTGGTTACATCAACAAGATTAAATTTAACATGAATCATATACACTATATGTTTTTGAAGTAATAAATAAGCATATATATGCTTCTAATGAAGAAACCCGGATGAATGCAAAATCAGAAAAGTAGAGGAGAGTCAATGTAAGTTTAATTCGTGGGTTTTAATTCCTACGTAAAAAGGGTTAAATAATAAAAAGAGAAGGAGCCCTAATTACGTTGGGCTAGAGGCAATTGATTAGGGCTAACATAAACTTTCCAAAATATTAGAACCACAAATTCATTAGGAATCTTAAATTGGAAATCAATTAAGATTCCACGTAATTAAAGGGTTAAATAATAAAAAGAGAAGAAGACCTAATCACGTTGGGGTCTCTAAATTAATCAGGCAGTTAATTAGGGCGGCTAAAAAGAGGAAAAGACCTAATCACGTGGGGAATCACGTCGAGGTCTCTAAATTAATCAGGCAATTAATTAGGGCTGCTAAAACTTTGCAAAATATTAGAATTCGAATGGATTAGGAATCTTAAATCGGAATTCAATTAGGAAAAGTATAACTAACAAAATTTAAACAACCTTACTCAGTAATAGAGAGGCTGTCAATGATCTACCGGTGAAAAATATCAACAGGATTTTATTTCATGATCTCATCCTTATCACAATAGGTATATCTTCCTAGTATTAATCTGGAAAACTACAAAAAATAAAAAATCACACAAAATATTAGGGTTTGGAAATTAAGACTTGTCCAACAAAGTTACTTGATATAGAGTTTTTAATTTCAAATCAGGGGATCCAGTCGATCAATCAATTAAGAAAAAATCTTTCGAAATAGCAGAAAACCCCTAGCCAAAAAAATAAAATCAATCAAATGCCCGATTCGATTACTGGAAATCAAATCAACCACAATGTTCATTCGACAACCCTAGAGCTAAAAATCTGCAAATGCCTGATCTGATTGCCGAAAACAGAAAATAATAGCAATATCCTATTTCTGAAACTCAGTGTATTCACAAAATGATACAACAATCTACTAAAATATAAAGAACGAAAAGAAACGGATTGAAATAGAGTGAGACATTAACGCGTAAGGGTTCTAAATCGCAGAAACATCAACAATATACTGTAGCTCAAATCTAGTGTATTCACAAAATGACAGAGGTACTCAGTTGCAACAGATGGAAGAATCTTAATCAATCGAAAACAAACAGATTGAATTTTGGGGAAATAGTCTCATGTAGTGTGAAAACAATGAAAAAGGAAAAAGGAGTGCATATAAGCAAATCTTAATAAAATACATAAAACCTGAGCAAAAAAAATAAAAGTAAAAATAAAATAAAATAAAATAAAATAAAATAAAATCAATGTCCAAGATTTGAGAATGAAAAACAATGGCTAAGATGAGTTTGACCAATTTAGAAAGAGCCTTAGGCGGGAAAACAGAAAAGGAAATGGTATCACTTTTAAGCATATATGGATTAGATTATCAGGCTTGCAGGTTTTCAACTAAACAACCAATAGTATTAATTTGACTTACTTTTGATGATGAGATTCAAGAAAGTCAAAGCTCGGTCCGCTTATCAGTGGGCCTTACTACGCTGTCAAAGGCTAAAGAAATTCGTGAGTCAATGACGGGACTTGTGTAACATTTCATAAGTCAAGCCTAAATGGGAGAAGCATTGAAGCGGGGTTTGATTTGGATACAAGAAAGCCAAAAGAAATCTTTTAGATTGAAGTACTGATTAATTATGCAGAAGAAATAGAGTTTGAGGCCTAAAAGAGCATAAAAAAGTAAGTTTTTCGTCAATCTGGAGCAAATCAAGAAGGTTAGGGCCTTAAAGAGCAAATTTGGAGAAAATAGCGTTTTGGACGATGCGGCCACATCCATCACCCATGCGGTCGTACAATTGAGCTCAGGAGGGGCAGAAGGCGTGATGTGGCTGTACTCCATCGCCCTCAGCAAGGCAAACTGAGGCAGAATACTCGCTGCGGCTGTACCATTGCTATAGTGCGGTTGCACTAGCCGGGTGGTAGCACTAAAAATTCAAATTTTTGATCTTTTTTGTTTTCTTTTCTCATTTCTTGCAATCATTTAGGCTCCAAGACATCCCTAAGTATAAATACGACTAATTTATGTCTTGCAAAACTTATCTTGGATATTAGAATTGATCGAATGTGAGAATATTTCTTATTTCCATTTTCTTTTTCTTCTTTTTAGAACTTAACAAACTTTCAAGGTTGATTTCTCTTGTGAATTTGATCCTATACCTTGAGTGCTTTCATCCATTACTCTTGGGAGTTAGGGTTTATATCCTAATTTACTGGAGTTGGTTAGTAAGGGTTCAAGATCAAACTTCACCAATCTTTAGCTTTCTCGGGAAGATCTCAATCTATGTGGGAATCTTTGGTCAATATACCAAGAAGGTTCACATCATTTGTTGTCAGAGCAAAGCTCCAAAAATTGGTATTTATCTTTATCTTTATTGTTCTTATTGTTGTTCTTCAATTATCAAAAAAAAAAAAAAAAAATCTTGAAAACAAGAAAGAAACTTGTTCTATCATCTTTTACCTACTGTGTTGTTGCTTCTTGCCATTAATATCCAACTAGGTTTACCAACTACCAACTTATCTTCATTTATTAGTCTTTTTCATGATTGAGTACTAAGTGTTTGTGTTAATGCCTTAGAGAAAACTTCTTTCATTAAGGCTTACTTGATCAACACCAAACACCTATATTTGATTGTTGGAATTACTTGTGGATAGTTATCAATTGTCTATCCATTTTGGGAATTGTTTTCTCTTGACCAAGGATTATTTCATCTCTTGAATCCTTGCATCTAATTCATTTGTCTAGTCCATTCCATTGCCCTTTCTTTTTGGTAGTAGGTAAGAAATTCCACTTACCATCAAGCTTTTTCTTTGTCACTCTTCATTGTTGTTGGGATAAAATTGTCAAAGTGTAATTTACCCGAATTATTTTGTTACGTTCTTTGGAGAGCTTGTTCAGAAGAGCATTGACTGTAAAAATTTAGCGTGGCGAGCGCAATATCGAGTGAGACTTTTCAAATTGTTTGTGATACACAAGAGAAAATTTGTGAGGACACTTTTCACACTTGCACACCATGCCCAATTCCAACGATACAAGCCATAAGCCCAATGCTCAAAATCAAAATTGGAAGGAAATGTTACAAAATCTTTTCATGAATATTGCAAGACAATTTGAAGTAATTGGTAAATGTTGGATAGGTTGGAAGAATTTGTTGGGAATTTTTATAGTGATGATGATAGTGAATCACATGGGGATGTTGGGAGAAATAGAGGAGATAGGAATGATTTGGGTAATAGAGGAGAATGTTGGGGTAAGAATGAAGTAGATGGGAATATTGGTAGTCGGAATATTGGTGGTATAAAAATGAAGATTCCATCATTCCAAGGAAAGATTGACCTGGAGGCTTACATGGAGCAGGAAAGAAAAATAGAGTTAATATTTGAGTGTCTCTACTATCCCGAGAAGAATAATGTAAAGATAGTGGTGGTTGAATTCACCGACTATGCCTTATTTTAGTGGAACAATGTCCAGAAGGAGGAACTTGGAGAGGAGTATGAGTACTAGGGATGAATTGGAAACTCTTAAGAGGAAGAGGTTTGTACCCACCCATTACTACCAGGGGCTTTATCAAAAATTTCAATTTCTCACCTCTAGGGTCAAAAAGCATTGATGACTATTAAAAAAAGATGAAGAAAGCAACGACTAGGGCAAATGTAGATGAAGATAGAGAGGCTACCATGGCCAGGTTTCTTGGTGGGTTGAATAGGGAGTTAGCCGACATGGTAGAACTATACCATTATGTAGATTTGGAAGAGCTTGTACATAGGGCTATCAAGGTGGAAGATCAATTGAAAAGGCGAGATAGGTTAACTAGGAAAAATCATGAGAGGTTTCAATCAGGTCCAAGTTCTTCTTGGATGACCAAATAAGGAAACAATAAAAATGACAAGGTGATGACAAAGGATAAGGGTGAATCTTCAAAGGGAAATGAAGTGTTGGCCAATAAAGATAAATCAAAAGCCCGGGTTGCAGCAACTAATAGTAGGGATGTTGTGTGCTTTAAATGCCAAAAGAGAGGACACTACTCTAGAGAATATCCTAATAAGAGAGTGATGATCATTCGAGATGGAGAGTGGTTTTCGGAGGATGAGGAAGAGGGAGATGAGCAAAGTAAGAGTGATAGTGAAAATGACATGATAGGGGTTGTTAGTCTACTAAAGTCCTTAATTACCATGAGGGCCCTCAACACTCAAGTCAAGATTAATGACAAGGGAAAACAAAGAGAAAATGTCTTTAATACTAGATGTCAAGGGTGGGATAAAGTGTGTAGTGTGATCATTGATAGGAGAAGTTGCATCGAGATGGCAAGTTCAACCATGGTTGACAAATTGGGACTACCAACAATGAAACATCCTATTTCTTATAAACTACAACGGTTGAGTGAACATGGGAAGGCAAGGGTAACCACGTAAGTGCCCATCAACTTCTATATAGGGACTCACAAGGATCAAGTGCTATGTGATGTAATCCTTATAAAAGCCTTCCACATTCTACTAGGGAGGTCATGACAATTCGATAGGGAGGCTATACATGATGTGAGAAAGAATAGGTATAGCTCTCATGTACAAGGAAACCGGTTATCTTGCTGCCATTAAGTCCAGAAGAGGTCCACAAAGATCAAATGAAACTCAAAAAAAGAAAATGAGGAAGAGAAGGAGAAGAAGAGAGAAAAGGAGGAGGAGAGAGAGAGAGAGAGAGAGGAGCCAAGTGGGAATCAAAGAGGGAATGAAAAGAATAATGAAGATGAAAGTGAAAAGAGAATGAGAGAAAAGAGACTGCAAGAAAAAAGTGAGTTTTTGTGCAAAAAGAGTGGAAGTAAAGATGGCGTTGAAAGGAAATCAGCAATTCTTGTTAATGGTATACAAGGAGTTATTGCTTAACCTTGATGAAACTCACAACTTTCTTTCCAATTTGGCTATTGATTTATTGCAGGGATTTGAAGATGTATCCCCAGAAGAAATGCCTAGTGGATTAACACCCATTAGAGGCATTGAGGATCAAGTTGATTTCATTCCCGTTGTCGTCATTCCCAATAGACTGGCTTACCAATGCAACCCCAAAGAGACCAAGGAGCTCCAAAGGCAAGTCGTGGACTTAATGAGCAAGGGTCATGTTCAAGAAAGCATCAGCCCATGTGTCGTACCCGTACTCGTGGTGCCAAAGAAATATGGAACCTATAGGATGTGTGTTGATTGCCAAGCATTCACAACATTACGGTAAAGTATAGACATCCCATCCTATCCCTAGGTTAGATGATATGCTTGATTTATTACATGGCTTTTGTATATATTGTAAGATTCTTGAGGAGTGGTTATCACCAAATTAGAATGAGGGAAGGTGATAAATGGAAAACCGCTTTCAAAACTAAGTATGGTTTGTATGAATGGTTTGTCATGCCATTTGGTCTCACAAATACACTGAACACTTTCATGAGATTAATGAATCATATATAGCGCATTTATTAATTGGAAAATTTGTTGTGGTGCACTTATGACATCTTAATATATAGCAAGAACTTACATGAACACATCGAGCATTTGAGGTATGTGCTTTAGGTTTTAGTGGAGGAGAAATTGTATGGCAACCTCACTAAATGTCACTTTTGCATGTATATAGTCATCTTTTTTGGCTATGCTTTTAGTGCTAAGGGTATAGAGGTGGATGAAGAGAAAATCAAAG
>CAVNYN010235475.1:0-60844 GCA_963692815.1 Nyctanthes arbor-tristis
TATCTCAATGAGCCCAATATATAATTGGAGGCTTTTGAAATAAATTAGATTATCATTAAATAATAATGAAGTTAAATAAGGATATATGTATAACGAAGTTGTTATATTATTTGAAATATTAAGTTGATTAGTAATAATTATTGATAATTAGCAATGATTCATAAATTATATACCATTCATCTACCCAATAGTTAGGCGTAAATCTATGAGTACTCCAAAAGAAACTTTGTCATTGCTAGATCCGTATTGTTCTAGCTATTTTTTGAATAGATCCATAAATTTCAGTCGGCTATTACATACATATTAATTAATATATGTATTATTAGCCACCTTTTCTGTCCCTTCTTGCTCTAATGATATCCACAAATATTAGCGTTTTGAATAACCAGATCCTTTGATATCCACAATAAGTATCAAAATAGAGATAATAAAATAAAATTATAAAAAGACTAGTAACGGCACGTGCGTTGCACGTGTCTTCAAGTTCACGTGGAATATATCCACATAAAATTAAAGACGCTAACAAGTAATCAAACAAACACTCACAAAATGACTTGAAATTGTTGGTGAAAATTGAATCTCTCTTATAAATATATGACATACTAAGTAACCAATACATTATCTCAATGAATTAGCTTTACATACAAAATATCTATCGTTACCCAACCAAAAAGAAAATAAAAATAAAAATAAAAAATAACCTTCGAAAAAAAGTATAAAAAATTTCTAATTGGATTCCCTCATTAATAATAGTGTACAATATCAACTTAAAGAAGAATAATCATATCAATTTAACTTGGAAACTACCAATTTTGACTGAGCTAACTTGTCAACCCCATAGTTCTCACATGTATGCCTTGACCTTCACATTGTCATTTGGCAGTGTGGTTCGTCGTTGTGCAAACCACTTTGACTCCTATATTAATTGTAAAAAAGATCTTGGAATGCTAAAATAGAAATTGTGTCCAGGTGTAATGAAATATTAAGAAATTTGTGAAGGGTAACCGCCTAAGCCCAGAGTTCTAATGTTACAAAGCAATTTAAAAACCACTACACAATTACAAATGTTTTGCTCCTCATTGTTTGGAGTCTATCCACTCAAAGACAGGGGTACTTACATTTATAACTATTTTTCTCAATTTTCTATCGCAAACAAACATATGGTCCCATGTAGATTAACATATTTGATTTTCATCTTCACCAAAAACCATATACACTTTTTATTTTGACAATAACATCATACCAATTATGTGCAGCATGGTACATCAATTAAGATGAACAAAAAATAAACATCTAAATTGGCAAATATTTCATTTATTACACCCATAGAATTTCAATAACCTTTAGGACGGGATAGTGGGAAGTCATTTGACATTATCAACAAACAACAAGAGTACACATAAGCTATTCTAATGGTACCTCATTTGATTTGTTTAACCGAAGTCGTCTCTGAGAGGAAGTCTGTTAGTGACTCCATGGATGAGGCTTTGCAACTCAAGCAAGACTTATATAACGGAAATGGGTGGTGGAATATTTTGAACATGAAGGTTGGTCAAAACTTGTAGTTATAATGAAAGGGGAAATGCATGCTTCACTTTATCATTTTACAATACGAACAACGTGCAAAATGAAACCCAAAATGACCAAAAAACCAATCTTTCAAGAAGAAAACAAAAAGAAGTTGAAGACATGAGGAAAAATAAAAGTAATTCGAAAGCAAGGGCAGGGGGAATATACAGGAGACATAAGCTAATCAAAATTACCAAGGGATACGGGCAAAACTGAGAAAAGATACATAGAAAGAGAGATTGAACTCCCCTTTAATCAATCAAAGCAAACAGCCAAGACTGAATTTGTTAAATTATGAAAAACAACCAACCAGTCGTAATTCTACATTAGATTGTGATGCCGTAAAATAATAAAGAGGCAACCTTTATAAAAACAAGAACTTGCATTGTAAAAATAAGAACTCGCATAACAAAACTTCAAATTAACTTCCAAAATTTAGTATCTTTCAAAATTTAGACTAAATAAATGTTAACTCGTAAAAAGTAAATATGATTTTGAAAATGAAAGTCAGCAAAAGTATAAATTTCAGCACATGGTTTCGGAAAAAACAAATTAGAAAATTTCAAAATTTTGAAGAAAAATAATGAAGAAAAACAGAATGAATGAATGGATGAATCAATCTCTGGGTCCCACCGAAATGAGGCCGCGGGATAGTTTTGGATATCAAGAAGATAACAAGCTTAAAAGCTTCAAATTCAACGTGCTAAATTTGGATACCAAAGTGCCCGAACATGTTGCTAAAAGCCCCATCAAGAATGGTATTTACAATATGAATGCTGTCTACCAAAATCCCAATGCTAGCAATTTGGGAAATTTAGCTGGAAGCAAATATGATAATAGTAACCTAAATAAGGAGTCTAACAAGGGCAGCACTGACAACATCTATAACAAGGAGGAAAACACGAATGGAAGCAGCGTATAACAAACATGGCCTCTTGTCAAGAGCAGCTATTCCATGCACTTCTAAATCAATTTTGTTATGATCCGAAATGGCATAATTTTTAGATGCCAAATTCCCAATTGGAAAGGTCAAAAATAATTCACAATTAAAAGAAACCAAGCAACTAACCATTGCCAAGTCATTTTCTATTGTACTATTATTATATCTCCTGAAAATCTCCTTTAACACTCTTATCCACTCATAAAAATAGTCGTATTTTCTCATTTTTTTTGTAAATCACAATTGCTTTCCAGTTGGTGGTTGGCAAAAGAGAACACATGCCTTTTTGGCCATTTTCAACTTTCTCTAACAGTAGAATAGTGTGTGTTGTGTGTGCGTATACATATATATATATATATTGTGTAAGCTATCGGCATTCCAACTTCCCCATTTTCCACCAGAAAATCGAATAATGGCTGGCACTCATTGGAGGCCGTATACAATAAAATTGGGTGACAGTTAACGACAATAAAATAAAATTTCATTGAAATAAATTATAACAAAAATGTCAAAATTACCTGGGATAAACTGCTTAACTTCTTCAGAATTGCTGTGGAACTCTAGAGATGACCAATCAAACATAACTGTGCATGAATTTCCCACAACATTATATCAAGACACAGGGAAGTTAAGAAAGCTATTTCTCGACAATGAAAAGGTAAAAAGGTAAGGTGAAATACATTTTGTATAGCATATTTAGTAGTCTTTGGAAATAGATGCAAAGATATTACTCTATCTATTAGTAATCCAGGAAACTAAACTGGGAAAAAAATAGCAATTCACCTCAAGTTTCAATTTTTCTACAATAAATAGAAATAGTATTATTAGAGCAGGAGTGAGACCCTTCATACCTTCCCTAAGAGCAAACTTCAAAGGGGTGGGTTCCTTTGTCTGGGGTGGGTTCCTTCCCGCACCAGCCATTAGCATTCTTATATAATCAACTGGCAAATAATTTCACAAGACAGACAATAATCAAAATGTGAAACACAAGCAAATTAATTGTCATAATTGGATAACATAATCGATGGTAAATCAGTAAACTATGTATTTACCTTTAATACCATGTTTTCATTGTATAAAGTCGATGCCTTCTTATGAACTCTAGCCCAAGTTGCAAATAAGCATTCCAGATTCATTTTGCTGCATAAGCCATAAATCCAATGCAATGCTCATAGGGGAAAAAAGGCCATAAGTGGGTCTAGACAGCAAACTGTGGAATTTATATATACAAACCAAAAAGCCAAAATTTTATAGAATAAATAGAAATTCAAGAATGTATATATATGTGATTAATAGGTAAAAGCAGTTGATCAAAGAAGTTGTTTATTGCACATAATTACAAAGCCATTAACTAAGGAAGGAAAAGGAATAGGAATCTTAGCAGAAAGTTTCTTCCCATTTATAGCCATGCGCCCGTGCCTCTATGCTTATTTTGAAACATCCCAGCCTTTTTTTAAATTTATTTGTATATAATAAAGTAAATAATTTCTTTGTTTGAATTCATGAACCTTGTAAATTAATTTGGAAAAAGATGTCATTTGGGTATGGGAATATGAAACCAGCAAGAATCAAAGTGATTTCTCTAGAGTTACATCCAGTTTTGAACTTTCAAATCACTCAATTGAAGGAGGGTACAAATTTCAAATTGTCTCCATAACGGAAATGAAACCAAAACTCAAAAAAAAAAAATTCTTTCTTAAAATATTAAAATCTTCCAAGTTATAACCAATGAAGATTCTTTCAAGATATATTTTACATATTAAAAACTCTAGTAAAGATGCCGATCTCCTCTTGAGATGAAGGTATTTTACCCAAAAAATTAATAAAGGTCGGAAACAAAAAAGAAAATAAGTGACATTAACAAAAAGGCAAACTATAAATCTTGCAATTTTGTAATAAAGCATCTATACCGTTTGTTTAAGCGACGATGCTCTTTTTGCCTTTGACATCAAGTGGTAATAGAGAGGCCACCGGATGCAAATATGCACCCACGGCTGAGACTGTGTTTTAGACCCGATTGAAAGCTGAAATCATGAAAAAATGAAATCCAACATAAGCAAGAACTTGAAATTGAAAAAAAAAATAAAAAAAAAATACTAGGACAACCTCATAAAAAATTTAGATCCCCCAAGATAAATCACCTTTTCACCGTGGAAGGAGAGAGATCTGAGAGGAAACAATCATAGAGAAGAGAGAAAGTTCCAGAACACCAATTTATGGGCCAGATGATGCAAGTGTTTGTTGGCAATCAATAATCTATAAATGTCAAGGGCATTTTCGGCAAAGCACTGGTATTTTTGACGAATCCTACACTTTTAAGGAGTAGTGATGACACTTAAAAATGTCACAAGAAAGGTAATCTTCGTTATTTAATTAAAATGGTATGCTTGATACTGGTTTTCAACAGCAGGAACTGTAGATAGAATTCAGGCAAAAGATAAGTAGTGACATTGCCATTGGTCATACAAGTTTTTGGTTGTTTGTTAACTTTTTCAATGTTTCTTATTCATATCAAGGAAATTGTTGTGAAAAAAATTAGAAAAACTTCTTAGTTTCTAAACAGTTGAATGAAAGATAAATTACATAATTAAAACATGGTAACATGCATAAAAGTCATCAGTTTGAGAAAACAAAGAACTCCAACAGGGAAACAACAGATATAAATGAAGAAGAAAACAAGAAATCAAGAATTCATTGTTATCTTCACCCCAATCTATCTATTCCATCAAAACTCAAGCTTCTTGATAAGGAAGAACATAACCCAGCAACTAATTTGTTAATATTCATTTCCAAATCAAGAAAAGTCAAAATAAATACAGGATTTTTAACCAATAGAAAGTTACCTTTTTCAAGAATCAAAAAAGGGAAACCCCAAACAAACTGTGGGTTTCAAAAAAATCCAAACCCACGAAAGATAGTGAAAAGAACAATTTCATACCGTTCCAACTTTGTGGAGAATCTTTTTCAAAGCAATTGAGATTATTATGATAATTGCACACACAGAAGAAAACATTTTCAAGGTGAATTACTTGAGGATTTTTTTCTTTGATCCTTTTTCCTTCTTTTTTACCTTTGATTCTTTTTCCTTTTTGTCTTTCTCTAAGTGTTGTTAATTGTCACATTGCTTACACTTTTATTACAAATGCTATTTGTTTGCACCTTGCTATAGATTAAGCGGATCTGGTTCATTAATTAGGCATCTTATTTGGGCTCATTGTGATGTAGGCTATGAATTCTGGGATTTATTGGCCTTGCAGGTGCTTCATCAAGCATCTGATTGGTAGCTTCTTTAGCTTCCATACACAGAATGCAAGGACAAATGCAAGGCAAGAAAGAAGCACTCTACAAGTTCCAGATAACAGTGGCTTAAATATCTCATATATCAATACAATTCCAGTAATTACATAAAACAGGCCCAGCTTGGCCATACTCATTTGGAACCTATACAATTGACAGGCATAAATAAACATCTAATAGTTTTGACTCCTATGAAAAGACAGTAAAATTGCATATCATAGCCTTCATGAAGAAATACAAAATATGCAGAGATTTAGGGTCAAGAAAAATAACACCATAATCCAAAAGAAAACAAGAAACCCGAGTAAGGTAAAAAAGACTCACATTTAACACAGTAAAGAAAACCTTTCAAGGATGAAACACGTTTTCCTTGTAACCAAAGCATAAAGAAATTGTGAGAGCATCCATAAGAATATTTTGGCAATTTGTTAAAACCGACAAAGGTTGTACACCCGAAATCAAAACTCTAATATTACACCTTGCACTTTGCCGGTAAAGAGAAGAGCACGAAGTGCCAAGAAGTAGCCACGGTCGAGCTCAAACAACCCAAACTAACCCACAAACACAAAGCAAAAAATTGGAAAAAAATGAAAAACCAAACCACAAGGATGAACTCGGCTAACGAATAAAAACCCAGCTCACAACTTACATAGTGGCTGAAATGAAACACTTGGCTCCAACTACTATCCTTCCAACCCGCCAATTTCTAGCCAGAAAAGCCCTAATCGACTGGACGAATTGAGTTGATGAAAGATGGGAAAAGAGAAAGACAGGGTGCTTGTGTGTGTGTGGTTGACGACTTCGAAGAGGAGGAATTGATTGATGAAGAAAAGGGTTCATAGAGAGAGAGAGAGAGAGAGAGAGAGAGAGAGAAGTCGGAGAATTCCAAGAGGAAAAATAGAAGAACAATCGAGAGGTAAGATTGTGTGGCTGCGAACAAAACTCTAGCAGATAACTTCATGGGCATTTTCGAAAATCAAGTCATATTTTTGATGAAACTGGCTCTTTTATAGGAGTAGTGATGTATCAACCCAACATCACTTGAATAAATTGTAGATAACATGTTAAATCAACCCAACAGAACTTCAATAAATTGCAGACAACATGACATACCCACACGAGAAGTAGTTAAGCAGATCGGAAGATGTAACGTGGGTAAAAATCAAATCTATCGTGCTCGACGCCAGGCTCAATTTTTTCAAGATATCTATAGGATTATAGACTACACACACAACACCCAAAAAAATGATAGAAATAACATAAAGTCAAGGTATAGTATGAACAAAAATAATCCAGAACATTGGATTTTTATTAATAAATTAACGGATCCTGACTACCCCAAAAAAACTGAAAGAATTATTGATGCTAATTACAACACAGTAAACAGCCTCTAAAAATAGTAATATATACAGCTAGATAAAGTTATTAAATCTCAGCACTTAATAATACAATAAAAAGTACAATTTATGAAAAGTCATTCATCTTGGATTAGTGATGAATGGCACTTAAGCTAATTCAATTGACTTTTCCCAATCTTCTTCAATAACCTCTATAGACTCCTCGTTGCCAGCACAGTGGTAATCAAAATTGCATACCCATCTAATTTGTATTGCCTTGAGAAGGGCAGGTTTTCTGAAGCAACTGGAACAGATTGATCCGTGCCACTCGATCAGTGTCAAATAACACAACAAATACACAGAAAAACACAAGAAACTATACGAAGCAAACTAATATTAAACATGTCGGTACCACCCTAATCCGTTATTTTTAATATTGGTTACGTTAGAAATTTACAAGAACATGCGTCTCTCGTCTAATTTCATTTTAAAGAAAAAAAACCTGAGTTTATATTTAATTGGATTTTTATTTCCGAATATTAAATTTGAGTCCAATAAATTATTAGAGTCTGTTATCTAAGAAATTTCTTTAGTTCGGCCCAATTCTTAATTTTTGGCCCAAGAAATTGGTAGCGTCTTAAATTTTGTATTACATCCAAGCCCAAGTTTTTGTCTTATTTATTTAAAACAAATACACCCCTTATTATTTATATTCTAATTCTACACCCTACTTCTAAATTAATTGCATTTTTTCCATGATGGATTTCATTTATACCCTTCTTTTTTTCCCTGTATATTCTTGAATTCTTTATTATTAATTTATTATTATTTTATTATAGGTCCCAGCTTATATTATTAATTAATGACAATAGCTGTTATTTATCCATTAAAACGACAATTGTAACTGTCCAATCATCTGCTAATTTTAAACTAAATTCGGATTTTATGGGATTCTTAAATGTTGATGAGCAGAATCGTGTTGATTAGGACTCATTGTGCTCTCCTAATTTTTAGATGGTAATTTTTTGAAATTGCAATAACAGAAATCGCAGTAGATCGAAACCTTTCTTCAGAAAGCTAGATTGAACCCTTTCTTAGTCGTATTAGAAATCCCAGTAGCTCGAACCCTTTCTTTATTTCTAGATTCCGGCTGTTCTTCGTATTTGGGTTTCATATGGTTCCCACTGTTCTTCAAGTTGGGTGCTGAATTCCAGTTTCAGTTTGCTGCACTTACCCGCTCGATTGTAAGTTCATGGCGTCCAAGCGTAATGGGTCTCGGCGACGCTCCCGCAACAAAGTTAGGAAGCGTGCTGGGAGCAAGAGAGGGAAAGAGCCTTCGGTAGAGAAATTGTGAATCCAGTTACCTATTAGCCACAAGGTCAGTTATCTTTCGCCATTTTTTTTTTAATTTATTCAGGAACCTAGTTGTGCTGTGAATCTATTAGGGGTTAATGATTTCTTTTTTCTTCTTAAATGGGGTGTCATTGGCTATAATTTTTACCATGTTGCTTTAATTTCTGTTTGTTGTTTATTCTAGTTTTCATGTAAATTTAGTGTCAATAGCTTAAGAGCCAATTTGTCTTATTTTTTAATGCTTGTCTGTTGCACGAAATTTGTTACCTTTGTATTTTGGTTTTTAAATGTTTGATTGTCCCCTACATTAGTTTTTTGTTTGCTTACAATCGATCATTTGTTGCCAAGTAGATGCACTGTCTTACTACTTTTAGGTTTTCTGTTTGGTATTGGCCATCTCATTTTTCGGTTTCTTTTCTCTTAGTCAATTTCTTGTATATTGTCTTGTGCATTTGTTAATAAGTTTCATCCAGTTTTCAGTTTCATTTGTCCTAGTCAATTTCTTTCCTATTGTTTTGTACATTTGTTAATAATTAGTTACCGTAAACATTATTGCTTATCTGGTTTTTGCCTTCCTTTTTTTAAAAAAAAAGTTATGATCCTTACTAATACCATCAACCCTGTTACCATGATCCGTAAAACCATGATTGTACCCGGTTACCGTGCTTGCTAGTGTTTACCCGTAATCATTTTGGTTTCACTCGCCTGCTATTTTTTCCCTTGCAATAAAATAGCTAAATAATCGTCTTTTGTTCTCTCTTGTAAATGATGTTAAATGTTGAAATTAGTGACCATATTTATACAGGTTTAGTTTGTTAATCACATAAACCAACAAACCTACGCCAGGGCTATTGATTAACAAAGTTATGAATGTCTTATTGTTTGATAAGTTCCTGAAAGAGATAGTTTCCTCAATGTTTTGGCCCCTGTTACCATCATTATGTGTTTGCTGTTTCATGGTTTGGAACTGGGAGTAAATTATGTTATGTATGTCATTGCAATATGAGATTAGATTTTTGTCGATTTGGAACCATGCTTGCAATATATTCAAGCAAGATATGAATATTACAGAAGATAAACTGTACAGCAATGTGTATGTGCAATATTGCTTAGTTTCCAAAATTAAAATGATGAGTTTTTCCCAATTTTCTGTTATGAAGACTTAATGCTACTTAGATTCCTCATTATCTGCTTCTTTCCTTATGAAGTAGAAACAAGTATATTTATTAAACATGTATGAGAAATATAAGAATAATACCTGTTACCATACTTGATGAATGAAGTCTTGTTATGTCAACACTGTTATCATACTTGATTCATGTTATCATGAAGGAACCCGGTTACCGTACTTGATAATGTTTACCATAAACACTATTGATTAACTTTTTTTACCGTAAACACTAGTGTTACTGTTGGTTGTTGTTTGTAGTAATGCCTTATCTGTTTCCAAATGCCATTGTTTGTCAGATTGGTGGGTATATATTAACCACAAAGTATTGGCAGCGTGGTAGGATCAACTCTTGGACCGATGGATTGATCTTTGCAACACTCAACGCAAGATTCAATGATGTCCAGAAACAATTGTTCCGAGCCTCATGCTTTGGTCACTTCCGTGATGCAAAATTTATAGGATTGAACCTACATCTAATTCATCAGGTACTGCTCTGTGAGATTAACCATCATGAGGGATCTAATGAGATGTGGTTTGACTTCAATGGTAACAAGGCCAGGTTTTCTATTGAAGAGTTTTGCCTTATTACTGGTTTGAAATGCATTGGATTTGATCATCACTGTTAAATAGATCCAAAGAACAACAGGCTAAAGAAGATCCACTTCAGCCAGTACCCAACTGTTTTTATAGATGCTTTGTTTGAAGTATTCAAACATAGAGCTGATGTGCCCGACAAAGACATTATTAATTTGGGGATAATCTGTATGCTAACTTCATACCTTTACACAGTAAAATATCCTAAGGTTGTCAATGATTCCATGACGGCGCTGGTTGATTCTGATAGACATAACGAGCATTACTGGGGGAAAGAACTAGTTTTGTTCACCCTAAACAGCTTGAAATCTGCCCTCCGCAATAAGACAATGACTAAAGAGGGTAATGGCCGCCTTACTATCCATTACAGGCTCAACGGTTTCTTAATCGCATTCCAAGTTTGGATTTCTGAAACTCTTTCGTCTCTATGTGGAAAAGTGTGCACCAAGACTGGTGAAGTCTACCTCGGCTTCTACGGTGGACTTCTAATGGTACTAAGCTACCGTCCGACTTCAATTTGGAGAAAAATATCTTCGGGAATGAGGAGGTATTAATTGTTAACAATCATTGCTGTTCATTATTTTCCCCCTATGTTTTCCCTTTTTGTTTTTATCTCTACTTTGGGCTTCTGGTCTGTTATTTTATCATATTAATTTATTTATGTTTCCCCCATGTATGGGGAATTGATATGTGCTTAATCTGAATTTGTAGTAGCTTTAGCATTTATTCGTACTGTTTATCCGTTTTTTGACCTTTTACATAATCATTGTAATCAAAACACCACAAATATCTGTTTCTAGAATTCAAGCAACTGATGAAGAGATGGAACAGCCATATACTATTGGTCTATTTGAAGATTGTGCTCGTCACCATCTTTGCTCGGATGGTCACAATGATCAACAACCTCATGTAGGTCATCAGTCCATTGAAATAGATTATTCGGTCAAGGTTGGTTCATGTGTTAATAGTTTTGGTGTCCTTGAAATCATGTTTTTCACTTCTACATTATTCTGTTTCTATTTTTTTGTAACCATTCAAGCTCGCTTATTCTGTATTTTGATCTTTTTGTTAACTGACTAATTTATTTGTTTATTTATTTTTTTACGTACGTGTTATATTACCATTTTAGGTTCTACCGTCTATTTATATACCTTCGGGTAAGATCAGAGTATCACCTTCCTTGCCAAATGTAATGAATGGCGACTCTCCAATAATGGGGGTCAAAACTTGTCATGAGGGTACAAGCAGATGTGGGGGCAAGGCCCCATATGAGACAGCTAGAAAACTTGATTTTGAGGATGACATGGTACAGTGCCAGCTGACTTATCTGTACTTGTCTTAGTCATCTGTTATTGTATTAATGGTTGGGTTTTTTTTTCCCTTTTTTTTTGTTTTTCCCCTATCCTAACAATCCTGGGTCAGTAGTTCTGGGTTTTTTTAGACAACTGTTCATTTCTCATATTCCTTATTGTTACCTTACGGTTCACTGTATTTTGTCAGGCATCTATAGGCGAATATCCTTCTGAGGACAAACTTGGTGGGTCCACTGGCGGAGGCAGATATGCTGACGAGCAGGAAAGAGTACAGGTGTTTTATATCCCTCTGTTTTATTCCCCTTTTCTTTTTTAAAAGTACAGACAGAATTTATGCATACGGTTTCTGGTGGTGTTGTGTAATAACTACAGAGGTTTAGGGTGAGGCTTGGTGCAATTGAAGCAAATAAGTCCAAGCTGAAAGATGACATTTCTGACATAAAGGGTTATTCTAATGATTTGAAGCTCTTTCGGGAAAGCTTAACTGATGCTATTAGTAGCATAACAGATTTGTTTAGAACATCCTTTTGTTCTGAATCTTTTGGTGGACTGTCAAGGCCAAATGAGAAGGTTGGTTCCCAACTTTTTTTTAAACCCTTGTTCTGTTATTTTGATGTTGATCTTTGTTCTGCTTGATGCTGGACCGTTTTGCAGGCAACTCATATCAAGCCTGTGCCCAATGTCCATGTCTTGCCCCGTGTAAAAGTTGTTCATATTTCTGATCCAAACCCACCTTTTGAAACCAATGTAAACCCGACTAATGAAGAAAATCTCACTGACGGCGTTTCTACATCTAAGAAAGAGGTAACACATAACTCTTACATGTTCTCACCCAACTTGTTATTTTTAAATGTATTCCCCTTCATTAAGAAAGAAGTAACATATAACATGCAAACTTATCCATCAGACCAAGATTTTGTTCAGTATGATGACCATTGGAAGGGATTTCATATCCCAAAGCATTCTGATGTTCCATCATTGCAACACGATGAGGTTAAGTCTTATCTTGTTTTCTGCATTGTTTGGCTGCTAACCCATAGTTTACCCTTATTCATTTGTTTGTTGCCCATTTAGAAGGGTTCGGGTTTGTCGTCTGACGGTTCTTCTACGGTGGAGAAGAAGGGGCTTGACCGTCTCCTTAGTGGTGCGACACGTGAGGCTCTTGGGTTGGGGAAAAGTTTGGAAAATCCAGCAACTGATGAACCAAGCCATAAGCTATCAATGGTAATAAACTCCATGGCCATCTATCCCTTTCCTTTTTTTTTTTCCCATTTTCTGTATGTTTCCTATGCCTCATAATTTTTCTTATCCGTACTTGATGCTAATTAACAAAAAAATTGGTATAGTTTGCCCCGTTGAGGCAGTGCCCATTGTCTAAATCTTACCAGGGCTAACGGATGTGGATTCAGTTGATCCAAATACATCTTCTAGTACCACTATAGGCCGTTATGATAACAAACACTATCGTGGCATCCGCCCATCTGCATTTAAAGATCAGGTATTACAAAAACCAGTTAAATATTCTGTTACCATGGTAATTTTTTACTTTTCTTTCTTATTGCTGTCCCTAACACTTCTCTATTCATTTATATGTCTTTCATGTCAAGGCTAGCCCGCAAACATTGACATCTGCCCAAGAATCTCATGAGCATGATGATGATGTTCATGAATTCGATGACATGCCAAACTTTAAGTTGGTAATTATGTTTAGTTTTCCTTTTTTTACCTTAACTTTGCATGTCACCTTGTTAACGAGACCACTTAGCGGTGTTCTCCTGAATTAGATGATGATCCTGCTCCTGCACAGCTCATCAAATAAGCATTATGGTCAGAAACACAATTATGCCCCCTTCCAAATTAATGCCAGGGTGTTCCATTAGTTCCTGTAAGCGAAGGGGGAAAGAGAATGGTGCCAAATCTGAACAGCAGGATCTCAAAGTGGCTACACAAGTTGTTACCTGTCTGTCAAATGATGAGGATGATCTTCGAATTGAAAGTAATATTCAGACTAGTGGAGTGATAGCACGCCCTGGAGACAGTAATTTATCGGTGCAATCTACTCCCATCAACATTGACCATGAATCATTTGAAACACCTGTAGTTCCAGCAAAGAGACTAAAAAAGCCTACTTCTTACCTCCTATCTCCATTTGTGGCCACGTTCTCCTCTGGTTGTGACGAAACTCCCCGTCGACGATCTAATGTAGTGTACAAATGTTGTCTTGAAATTCCTAAACGGTCTGATGTTGACAATTACAAATCAAGGTTCGCAATGGGGTACAATGGAAGGTATAGTTAATTTTTGTTGCTATTATATATTTTCCCACATTTATCTGTTTCATTATTACTATTATTACTCTTTATTTTTCCATTTTTAGATGTTCATTTGGTGTTTATTCTTATATGTTGTGGGTTTTTATTTTTGTTTTGATAGAGATACCTTATTGATACAAAATGCTTCGTTCATCCAAATCGAGTTTAACAAACTCTTTCTATCTTCCTAGGACATAAAATTTTCACAAGGACTTCCTTGAGCTACGTCCTCCTATGTTTGTCGGCAATGTCAAGGTTGATACAAAATTGTGGTGGCAAAAGTTGCAGTCCCCGGGTATAGCTTTGACCGCACAGGTGCTTACAATTCATGTTTCCTCCTTTCCGTGCTTGTTTTCAGTTTGTTTAAATACTGCATTAGTAGGCTATTTTTTTTAGGTTATTTATTTTGTACACACATCTTTATTGGCAGCATATAGACGGAATGCTTCATTATTTCAGACGCTCCATGGCAACATTCCCTCCAAATTCAATTAGGGCAACAACAACAGATTGTTTTTCAATGCAAGAGTTTGGGCAATCTACCAAACTCAAAAGAAAAGCCCAGATTCATTGCAGTATAACGAACGGACTGAGATGACAGATTACCTCAAGGGTTTATACTTGTAGCACAGCACCAGCTGGGCTATTATTGACTACATGTTCATGCCTGTATTCATGGAAAGATAAGAGTCACTAGATTTTAGTTGTGCTTGACAAGCAAAACTGGACACTTGACATATATAACTCCTTAAGGAGAACAGTATGGGATAGGGTTGTTCTTGATTCTGTTGCACATATTCGATCTGCTATTCCATTGTTGGCTAACAAAGCTGATGTTTTGCCAGAACCTATCCTCGTTACCTCCATGGACTGCAGGATAATCAATGGTGTCCCTCAACAACAAAATGGGTGAGTTTTACTGCCTCATGTAAATATTTTTGTATCTTCAAAACGTCGAGATCGGATTCCACAGTGCATTATAACTCATGTTAGTCTTGCTTTCATTTTTTCACTTCAGAGGTGACTGTAGGATTTTTGTAATCAAATATGCTGAATATATTTTCAAGAACAAGCTCCATCAAATGGCTAATCCGTTTGATAAACTTACTGCCCGGACGAACATCGCTATCCAGTTGTTTAAATACGTCAGTAAGAATCAATGCTGATATGGATCAAATATGCTACTTCTTGGAGACATCATCAAATTCCATTTGTTTTTTTTTTGTTTTTGTTTTTCTTGAAATATGTTCTCCTAAGAGATGGTTATTTCATTAATGTTATCACCAGTTTTTGTATTTCTGACATTATGGATCAATTTTTTTGTGGAATTAAATGAATGCAGCAGATGTTTCATAATGTCGGAAGTTTTAATATTGCTAATAGGTGGCTGGTATTTTCATAGTATGAATTGAGATGGTGTATATTCAGTTTTTATGTTGTATTATGGTTTGAATTGAGACGGTGAATTGCTGGTGTACTATGGTATGAATTGAGATGATGGTATTTGCTCCCATTTTTTTATCTTTATCCACAGTTTGTTGAGCTCGCAACCGTATGTATACATAGTTCCATTTGTCTTATAGTGCTAATTTATTGCTGGTGTATATATTAATTGCTCAAAGTTTTTATTTTGCTAATGGATGACTGGTATTTTTATGGTATGAATTGAGATGCTGTAAATACAGATTTTATGGTGTATTATGGTATGGATTGAGATGGTGAATTGTTTGTGCATATAATGTTTTTATGGATTGGTAATGAATTGCTCTGTCGAAGCTTTTGTGTTGCTAATGGCTTGCTGGAATTTTATCTTACGCATTTAGATGGTGGTATTCTATCATATGAATTGATATGCTGGTGTATATATTGATGGTTTATATTGATGGTATTGGAGTAGATCCCTGAAAATAGATGCTGGTATTTTTCCTGTGTCAAAATGTGGTAACCGCCAATTTCTAGAGTGCCCTTCCCCCTACCCCATTTTGTATTCCAGAATTCTCAGAACAGCCTTTGGTAATTCTTTCTGGTAACTAGCCCCTGTCTACTTGGTAACAAAGAACAGCCATTCATGGTAACAGATACCCTACCCATGGTAACAAGATGCCATGATAGGGCACAAAGTGCTTTCCAAATTCAGTATTTTATAACAAAGTGCTACCTCCATATACTATAGCTTGTATTCCAGAATTCTTAGAACCTTTGGTAATTCTTTATAGTAACAGGCTCTGTCTATATGGTGATAAATTCCAGCCACTCATGGTAACGGATACCCTGTCCCATGGTAACAAGATGACATGATAGGGACAACTTGCTCTCCAAATTCAGTATTTTTATAACAAAGTGCTATCTCCATATACTATAGCTTGTATTCCAGAATTCTAAGAACCTTTGGTAATTCTTTGTAGTAACAGGCCCTGACTATATGGTGACAAATTCCGGCCACTCATGGTAACAGATGCCCATGTCCCATGGTAACAAGATTCCATGATAAGGACAAATTGCTTTGCAAGTTCAATATTTTGTAACAAAGTGCTACCTTCGTATACCGTAGCTTGTATTCTGGAATTCTCAGCACAACTTTTGCTAAAGCTTTCTGGTAACAGGACCCCCAGCCACTTGGTAACAAAGTGTACACAATGCTTCATAAATTGTCAATCTTTTGGAAATTCTTTTTAGTAACAGGAACATTCTCCTGGGACATCTGGTAACAGATCTTTGTGCCCATGGTAACAAATTTACATTATAGTGACATATTGCTTTCCAAGTTCAATGTTGTGTAACAAAGTGCTACTCCCATATCATAAATTGGCTTCCTACCCTAAGTACATTCGCCGTATGTATTTCTGGTAACAGAATCATTTCTAGGTATTAATTTGTTTCCTAGATTCATTACTTGGGAACAGAACCATCCCCAAAAGTCTCTCCCTTGACATAATCATGCTGATCCTCCTTTTTAACATGGTCACATAGTAATCCTACATTCACAATTTAGAATTGATTTGTTATATTTAATCTCTTCCTTTGTTGTTTTATATCTATTTATTATACATTTTTTAAAAATGATATGAGGTTATCTTCAAAAATATTTTCTAATGTTGACCAATTGCTGTAGTTAACAAATTCCTACCTAATTAAAAAAAAAATCAATTACGAGTAGATCAAAAAATCAAACATTTTTACCAGATATCATGATCTTTTTTGATGTTACCAGTATGCCCACGCTTTTGCATCAACATAATACTTCATCCATCAACAAATCAATAGGTAGCCCGAAATTGCTAAGCAACTTAATAGAATTAGAAACAATGCCTTCAAATGTTTTTAATAGGCTAATGTATTAATTTAAAATTGCACCTCTACAAATTGCAAATTAATACTAAAAAAAATCAAGTATCATCTCTTCAGTGTAACGCTAATTATTTATTTTATGATAACATCATCATCCAATGTCAAAAATCTTTGAAACTCACAAAAAAATCTACCATGCTAGGACTCCATTGGAGTTTTGCTTGTGTTACTTGAACGCTTTCACTTCTTTGGAGCTGTCATGACCAGAGCTGGGGGATTCCTACACTTCTATGAATTTTGTCCATATTGAATACATCGTCTACAACGTACCTTCTTTTTAATTTCAGTTGATGATTTGTATCAACCAACCTTAGGCCTACCAGGTCCTCTTCGTACTATAGGTGGCAGCACTTGAGTTGCAAGAATATCTCCAGGAATTTCCCATTCATCCATGTTTCCAAGTGGATTAATATGGTCCTCATAAATTTTCAATGAGTTCTTCACCCTAAAAAAATCAGAGCAATACTCGTACTTGTCCAAATGAGTGGATGATATGATTGCTATTGCATGAGCACACGGTAACTAATCAATTTGGAATTTGCCACATGTACATGTTCTCTCATCCAATTTCACCGTGTAGTGTAAATTTCCATTGAACACCTGGAAACTAAGCTTTTGAATAGGAAATGCCTACAAACATTAACATTAAAATTGATAACAACCATCTAAAAGTTATAATATGATTCTTGGTTAATTCTTTCTTGAGTATGAATACACCATACAAACATCAACATGGTCTTACTAAAGCTAAAACAATTATAAGAACTTAAAGATGATGAATTTTTAATTGGCTGATTGGGTAAACAAATCATTTAACTTACCTGAAGTCTAACAGAGATATTCATGTTATCATTTAGTGCAGCCTCCTGATTTGAGCAGAGAGGGGGTGAAAGTTGAACTCGCGTCTTGCCGCCTTTTATTAAACTTTTGAATCCTGCTTTCTCCTGCATTTTTAACATACAGGTAACACAAAATAAATAAATAAATAAATAATACACAAATAAAAAATATAGTATCGAATATAAAATACAGCTAAGTTTTACAATTACAGTCAAAAAGTAATAAGTAATTTATTAACCTTCTTGACAACAACATATATTATGACCATAATGTATGCTCAGTAATTTAACTTGTATAAAATGACAAGTTCTCACCAGGTAGCCATAGATTTTAGCACTACACTTCTTAATTTGGTTCATGTACATATTGAATTCTGATCTAGTGTAAGCCCTCGCCGCTCGATTGAAGTATTCCTGTACTTTACCGGCCTGTTTCCCATAGTCTTTCTTAACATTGTTAAATAGGTGATAAGTGAATGCAACATGTTTAGCACTACTAAACACTTGATCAGCCATCTTCGATAAACTTCTATACCTATCAGACACAATACACATATCTTCTCTCTCACCAAATGAATTTTTCAATCTGTCAAAAAACCAACCCCACGACTCGTCATCCTTTGTATCGCCTATGCCATACCCCAAGATAAAAATATTGTTGTTTCCGTCCTGAGTACATGCAATGAACATTGTCCCTCCATAAATACCGTTTAAATATGTTGCATCTACCACGATAACAGGCCTGCAGTATTTTCATCCTTCTATTGACACTCCTAATGCAACGAAACAGTACTTGAATCTTTGCTCTTCATCTATGGCCAAGTTCGTTATCGTTCCCGGGTTAGCACAGCTTACTCTATACAAATAAGCCGGTAATTTTTGATAGGATTGTGAGGGGTCTCCGCCTGTCATTTCCAAAGCTCGTTCCCGTGCTCTCCAAGACTGGTTATAAGTTAAACTTAGAAAGTACCTCTCTTTAATGTCAACACCTATATCTGTGGCTGTATATATTGTCCGTGTACGCATGAACTTGAACTTTATGATATGTGCAATCATTTCCCTTGACGCATTTCGATGCACCCCAGTTAAAAAATCAAATGAACAAATGTGTATACCAGTGGCTCTTGTTATTTTAAATATCTCTAAATTCCCAACTGACATTGCTCTTAGATGTCATTCACATTGTTTATCAGCACACTTCACGTAGTATAGAAATTTGTCAGACTTGCATAGAACAAATTCATACCGATTGATCACTGCATTCATTGCCAAGCTCAAAGAAAGCATCTGTTTGTTAACAAACATTATTCCAACCTTGATGCTTTCACTATCCATTTGAGAAACAACTTCACTCCATGTGTCTTCCTTACCGCCGATGTCTCTATATATAATGTTGCATAGTTCTTGCCCTCTTTGTTCACCCGTAGGAAGGTCTGTCAATGGTGGACCATCGTGTATGTTACCAATTGTTACCATGTCCTGCATTATGTTACCAGCAAATTGCATACTGGAACCAGGGATATCTGTTCTTTGTTTCTCTATGCAATCGACGAATATTGGATATTTGTCGACTGATTTGCATTCCTATTTCAACTGTAAATAGAACTAAAGTGACGTTTCGCTATTTATGTTCATGTACGAACATGAATTGTCGAGCTTGTATTTCATAATCATCTGGTATTCATCACGACATCTGCCAATCTCTGCAAACACTATCTTAAAATTGCTGGAATGAACAGTTTTCTGGTAGTAGATACCCAGCACTGATGTGTATTCGTGCTGTGTAGTCCATTTGCCATTGTACACTAAAATGGCCCTATGCGTACCATGGTAAGATAGCAATCAATAACAGACCCTAATTCTTGCTACTAATTTTTGGAGAAAGAAACAGGGATTCGAATAGAGTTGTCGCACGGTTTCCTCTGTATAGAGACTGATCAACCGGGATAAATATCAGTTATGAGTTGATACCGATTGTGGATGCAAAATTATAGCTATTGTAACTGATTCCTAATTTTATTGTTAGCATGATTGCAGGGGATAATATTATATCATTGCCTGTTTTTTATTACTTTAATTCCTTAACCCTTTTTTTTTTGGCTAATTATTTTCTTTTCTTTTCCGGCATTTATACGTAAGGTATTTGTTTGCAATGGTAAAGTCTAAAATTGCAATTTATGTACAAGAAAGTGTAAATTATCAATTACTTTGAAATGAAATACTTTTTAGATAAAGAACCCTATTTAAAATCCAGGTTTTAGTCCATGTGAAGCCCACAAATTGAGTTCAAGCCTCTTTGGCAATTCAGAGCCCAACTTGAGTTTAAGCTAGGCCAAACACCCCATAAAGACCTTTTCAACCCCAATTTGAAACCCCGTTGAATCTCTTCAGATTTTGTTAACTGACATTAACGCTGCTACCGGATAACATTCCCCTTCTCAGATCTTCTAATACCCCACGTTCCTCAAATCTGATTCTCAGCAACAAACGGCCCAAATTGCAAGTATACATACTTGGCAGTGAAACTTCATTCAAACCACAACAAACAATTCCACTCATAGAGTACATCCACGGCAAGAAGAATTCAGTTTAGATATATTACACACCCACGGCCAGAATTTCCTAGCAATCAACACACACACACACAGATACACAAGCACACTCTACATTCAAGAAAAATACACATTCGCGGTAATAGTTACTGCTATACTGCACCAATACATACCTACACACGCTGATTACAGTGATCCACCCTCTGCACATTTACACAATTCACTCACAATTTCCCTTCCTATACACTGTCAACCAAGAACTTTACATTCAGGTATACACACACATTCACAGTCAGCAGCCACGGCTCTCTCCCAACCGACCACCAATTCCGTCCACCACCGTCCCAACCTTCCTCAAACATAACCCCAGAAATGAGGAACAGAAACAGAGACACGGGGCAGCCAGGACGGCCACCACTCCGTTACCGGTCGCCACCGCACACTGTCTCTACAAGAACCCACAAACTAGGAATCGATAGCCACAAACCAAAAAGCCCAAGGAACCCATTCAACTCACCTCGTTCGATTTCTGCCGGAAAACTTAGTTCATGGCTGGAAACCAAACCCCAATCGCGAACTCATTTAGACCCCCAGTCTCGACCTCCACTGTCTTCAAAGCCGCGACCCCTCTGCCAAAAGCACAAACCATCAGTCGCATGCTCCTAGCCTCGAACCAATCCTCGAACCCACAAGCTTCGAACCACTCATGAACCCGCGACCGAACCCACTGCAACTCGAACCCATTTTCGTGTGTCAACTCTCTGCCATCGCGAAACTTGGTCGGCAACCTCGAACCACCGTTCGAACCCAAGCTTCGGTCGAACCCCAAACTCGAGAGCTCTTGCCTTCACCCTCTGTCTCGAACCTCCATTGGCGACTTCACCTACTATCGTGACTACCCCATCGTCCATGAACCGAGCACCCAATCGACCGCCATCTCCACACTAGTCGCGAACCTTCGGACCTCTGAGCTTCAATCGAAATTCCCAAGTTCCAAGCACAAGATCGACTCCACTGACCAATCCCTGTCACTCTCTCCAGACACCACCCTGTCCTTCGATTCTGCAATTTGGGGCAAAGTCCTAGGTGAAATAGGGATTTTAATTTAATCCGATTTGCCTTTTGGTCCACATGTTTCGTTCTGTGTCATTTCAGTCCTTAATCAAAATTTAAGCCTTAGTTAGTCATTATATATTACTATCATGAAGATTGGTCCCCAAAACTTTTAGTTTAGCTGGTTTCAGTCTCTATATTTTTTATTGATATTTAAATTGATCCCAAAGTATCAGTCTTATCTATGTTAGTCTCCAATTTTTTGAAAAACTCTATTTTAGTCTTAAAAGTTTTGAAAAGTCATGTTTTAGTCTAAAACTTTCAAAATTTATGATTTAACCCTATACTTTATATAGATTTAAATATTTTCAAAAATTCTAACTGTAGTTATTTATTTGCCAGACGAGGCGCGTGACTTGGCGCATAACTGATTGCCCTAAGCTTGAAATCAAAAAGGAAAGCAAACTAAGGTAGATTTCCTTACTAAAGTTATTTTCAAAGTTATATGCGCACATTTTATGAAAAATATGATGCAAGTACATATTATGGGTATAGACATGTGCTTATATGATTTATGGTATGAATATGAAAGTATGCGCATAATTAGCTCACCTTAATCGAGAGCCCACAGGTCTAGCTTACCTTAATTAAGAGTCAGGCTCTGTCATTTTAACGGGTTTAAAGGTATAATTTGCATATGTATATGTGTTAAATGGCATAATATGTATTACATATTTTAAAGATTGTGCGCGGGAATCTACTGAGTGTTTTTTCTTAACACTCAACCCTTTATTTCAAAACATTGATAAAGAAAATGATTTTATGTTTATTTATTAAAGTTTTCTTTCAAATTGGATAATTATTACTAGGGCCGGGCATCAGGCCGGGTTGGGCCCTAACCTGAGACCCACCCAACTTATGTCGATTTGCTGATTTTTCAACCCAAAACCGCTCGATGGGCCGCTGTACCCAACCCAAATCAACCCGATTCGGGTCTGGTCGGGTCGGGTCGAAAGGGGTCATTTTTTGGGTCGTATTCTTTTAATTTCTTTCTTTTTTTTTTTTGTAACTTAAAATTTGACCCAATTGTTTTAGGCCCAATATTAGGCCTATTTGTATTTCTACTATGACTATGATATTTGTGGGTTTGGGTTTCACTTTTAAAGAACAGATATAGAGAGGACAGGAGAGAGAGAGGGACGACGATAGAGAGAGAGAAGGCGAGGTAGAGAGGGACGGCGACAGAGAGAGAGACGGTGGAGGCAGAGGCTTCAACGACAGCGTCAGAGTAGGAATAGCGTTTGATGGAGTCAAGAGAAGAGGGTGGTCGCACAAGTGCACGTGAGAAGTTGTGGCGGTCTAGCAGAAGAGATGAGCAGATCAGCGGTGATGGTCGAAATTTGGATGAGGGTGTTATTAGGGTTTCCAAATGCAGATTTTGTTTGATTTTGAGTTGAAATTTGGTATTTTGAATCTTTGATATTGTGTTTCAAATTTGGATTTTGAATTGTGAGTGGAACTGTAGAAGGTTGTAAGTCAAAAGCATTTGATCCAGAGGCATTCAGGGAGAAGAGGTGGATGTTCATAAGAGAGGTAATTATAGTTTGAAAATCCCTGCAACATTGATGTTTAGTACTAGATGTGGTGCATTTGGAGCTTTCAATGCATTGCTTTTGTGGACTATCTTTGGAAATAGAGCAGACACCCAGTTGTTCCACATGAATTTGATAGGCAAATTTGTAATTTGTGAAGTGGTTTCAAATTGAACGCTGGACTACCGTTTTCACTTTTCAAGAGAAAAAGATTACAAAATTAAAAAAATAAAAAATTCAGTTTGCCGATTCAAAATCGAGTTGAACCCGTTTTCGATGGCTAAACCCGCAGACTGAACCGAACCAACTCAGTTCGGCCGCTCACCGAACCGCGAAGTACAACCCAAACCAGACCGAACCAGTTGGACTTGGTTCGATTCGGGTTACCGGTTTGGTGGATTTTTGGCCCAAGCCTCATTATTACAGATATGGTTGTTCTTCTGAAGTTGAATATTTCGGCAATGATTTGAGTATTTGCTGTTATTTTGACGTTGGTTACTTTAGAATAGTTTATGAAATATTCTTATGTTATTTCAATAAAAGAAAGAAAATTTTCCTCACTTATTTATGTAAATGTTTATCTTCCCCATTTATTAACGTAAAAGTAAAGAAGTTTAGTAACGTCTCGAGTGCTTAGAACTCAGGGCGTTACACAAACATACAATAAAGGTAAAACCATTTCATCTAACTACAGAAGAGAGATAAACCATAAAGCCTCCAATAATATAAAAAATAAGGCACAATTAACTAAGATAAACAATGAGATAAGCACAATAGGAATACTTCAATGAAATGTACAATCCAGTTCAAATACCTGCCCCAGAAATCAACTATCTCAGGCACGTCAACATCAAAAATCAGTTTCGTTGCATAGAAAATATTAGAAAGACCCACCTCACCTAAAAAATAATAATAACATATTAGATAGCACATAATAGAATAAAATCACCAAAAAAAAAAATAATAATAATAATGAGTAACTAACCACGGTAAAACTGAGAACGACATAGCTGTATTATTAACACCACATATGCTTCAACGGGTTTTTCTATGTAAGTAGTCAGCACACCAACATTCTCATACCATATGGTACAGTTAAGTCGTCTATCTCTATTAAATGAATATTCATAAAGCCAGAACGACAATTATTCACAAGCAATTAGAGACTTATATTACTATTACCATGAAACGAAAGCAACAAATAAATTAAATCTGCAATAAATAACTTAATAGAATATTAAATAAATAACTTAAATTGTATTTAATAGAATAGTCTTTGATAGTATTTAACTTAACCGAATAGTATTTAAATAAATAACTTAACAGAATATTAGATGCACAAACACAACTAATCCATTATTAAACTACTAATCGCATCGGCAACTATTAAATTTTACTGATCTCAATAACATATAAAAGAGATAGATAGAAAAATCAACAAACTCATTTAAAACAGAAAAAGTAAGCAAGACTTGGGAAGCAATTACTCTTGGTCACAAGGGACAAAGTTAATTGATCGTGTTGCCCTCCCTGAAGATCGAAAATCTCTTACACGCCCTACTTGCACAATTTCCCCAATTACATCTGCAAGTTAATATAGAAAAGTCAAAACAAAAGGGTATAAAAAAACACCTAACAAATTAGGAAAAATTGTTTAAATTACCAAAGAGGGTTTGATCATTTTGATTGTCAGCTAACAGTATTTCAGAAAATGGCCTCAACTTGAACAACTCTTTCCCAAAAATAGGAAACAAAGATAAATCACTCTCTACAACCCGTGTAGTCTCCTTAAAGTAAAGCCTTCAACAATGAGCAGTAGGATTATACAATCCAGCATTCAATTTCACATCCAAGTGACGGATACCATACAAGCAGTGTTCGTTTAACTTTGAGTCAAATTCAGGAACCAACCTCCTAGCAATGGAAACCTGAATTCTTGTACCCTTAAAAAGGACAATTAAAGGACATGACTATTAAACACAGCAGAGATACATACAAAACAAATCATCATATCAATTAAAAAAGTATAAGATGTTTGCGTGGAGAAAGCACACTGCTATTTATAAGAATAAGGGCTTGTTTAGAATGTTTTATTTTTTTATTTTACCTATCATGATTTGACTCAACAATCACCACGCATTTTAAAATTCAATTAAATCTCGACCACTCATTTTCACTTACTATAAATTTCCTATATAAATTGACTTTATAAATCTAACCAAACGGGCTCTAAATTATTTCTTTAACTAGTAAACATACAACATGTTTGCGTGGAAAAAGCAGAATTCTATTTACATTAAAAGTAAACTTACCTAGTCTTTTGACATTTCATGGCAGGATAAAATCTTCATTTTTTAATTACATTTAAAGTAAATCTTACACCGAATATTAAAAGAACAGAGGATAACTCGATATGTCAGATACATTACATTGAAAGTAAATTTACCTAGTCTTTGACATTTCATGGCAGGATATAATCTTCATTTTTTAATTACGTAAATCTCACAGGAAATATTAAAAGAACAGAGGAGAACTCGACATATCAGAAACATACCTCTATAAAACAGGACATTCTAAGGAAAATAACATATGAGAAATAAATGCCATATCTCTTGATCAGCAAAAACAAACTAGATGGAGTAAATGTCTTTCGGATCATTACAACACGGCACATACTATTTTCGGACTACCCGCAGTAGAAATGTCCACTAACAACGTCTATCATCCACATCTTTTAGAAGAGCCCAAACGGTGCCATGGATGTTGAACAAAGCAAAAAAAACAGGGAAAAAAATAAATTATATGAAACCAACAGAAGTGACTCAAGAAGAAACGATGATTGGTGTGAGTAGAAAAAGAGGACAGCGATGGGCATAAATAGCCAAAAATAAACCATATTAAACACCTAAAAATCGAGCCTATAAAGCCCTAAAAATATACATCCAAAATCGAGAACATGGAATCCTAAAAATATTCTGAAAAAATCAATCCAAAATCAATTATCACAAATATAAGATGTATATCACCTAAATAATTCATGAATAAAAGAAAGTAAATTGAATTATAAACGGAAATAAATTGACCCATAAAACCGGTAATATGAAGAATCCTTCCTTTTGCGGACACTTCCCCAAATCGAGCACGGCGATCACGACCGTCTATCACCAAGATGAGAGAGCAAGAAAGATAATCACAAACCCATAGATAAGCATTATCAAATATAGATGCAGCTAAATTATGAAGGAAAAAACCCGAATGTATAGAGAGAAAATCCGCTTGAGGACGGAGAGATAATGGGCTGCAGAAATTACGGGATTTGATATGAATAAAAGCTTCTGACAAAGGAAGAAGGTTGTAGAATTGATAAGAATAAAAAAAACTTTTGATAAGAATTGATAAGAATAAAATACGCTGATAGATAATGGGTACGAGAATTGACATGAATAAAAGCTTCTGACAAAGGAAGAAGGTTATTTTTTTTTTTTAAATAAACCGTGCATTTTATTTTATAAAACACCAACTACAGCTGGGAAAAGGGGAACTTCAACCCTTTTCCAGCCTTTACAAAGATAAAACTAGACCACTAAACGAACTAAATAGCATCAATCACAGAACCAAAACAAGTTAAAAAAGCCAAAATCAAAGAGAGGGACACGTATGCCTTCAAAGAACCCCTGTCAAGAAGTCCACTACAGATGTTCTTCAAAAACTAGCAGAAACTCACGGCAGAAGGTGAGATCAAAATCAGTGTTGATTAAGAACTTTGCCTGTTCTCCTAATTGAAGCTGGGAACTAATCAGCTCAGTTTTTCCAATTTCGCACAATGACCGATCGAAGTTTATTTCTTTCATTTTTGGACAGATTCTTCTTTCAAATATGAGTAGCAAGAATTTCTTCTTGGAGAATGTTTGGCAGAGTATGCTGATTTTGTTTCCAAAGATCAATCCATTCTTTGGTATTTTGTCTTCTTTCTTCCAAGGAAAAACAGTTTATAGTTCCATTTGCAAAGAAATCATGTTGTAGAATATCCAGCTCATTTGCATCAACGATCTCTGAAATTGTTGAGTCAAGAGCTGCATACTCCATGGGATTTCAAAAAATATCTGTTAAGGCTTCTTGAAAGAGTTTCTTAATAGAAATCTGAGTGTTCCCTCGAATCTGAAATTTGAGAAGAAAATGGTTAAAAAAACTCTGGTGCATAAGAATTGTTGCATCTTCAAAACGAATGCCCGGTTGAAGAATTGACAGATGAAAAGGAGTCTTGTCATAACCAAACAGCATCACCAGTGGATCCTTTGGGATAGGCTCTGAGATTTTACCACCGACCGCAATCGAAAATGCTTCTGGGGTAGCAGTCCAAGCAAGAGCTTCACTTCTTCCACTAATGTATACCGGCTTGAGAGACCTATTTGAATTTGTTTCCATATTCCAAAAGGGTTGAAGCACTCTGAATTCTAATTTGCAGCAACAAAGTTTCAGTGGCCAGAAATTAATACAAGAGGTTTGATGAAGTAGTGGAGCAAGTGTACCAACTCCAAACCTTTTCAGACCGAAATGGCAGTGGCAATAAACACAAAAAGGAGTCAATGTCCACCGGCTATAGTAGGCGGCAGAAGTATCTAGTTGGCAGATTTGGGCAGATTTAAAGGTGAAATGAAGTGCCTTTATTTTGGTATCAGGGAGTTTAGTTAAGGGCTATGAATTGTAAACCAACCAAAAGAAATTTGAGATTTAGGGTAATAATGGAGACATTGAGACTGATGTTCTGCCATTGTTGATGATTATAAGGTTAGAGAAAGCATCTAACCAATTTCCACTTATCAGTTTTTTGCAACTCAATCCACATTTCCTGCAGCCCTGCAACAAGACAGTCACAAGAAAAAATTTGGGGGGGGAGGGGAGCATTAGCCAAAAATAAAAAAGCACACAAATGACAAGGATTCCAGTATGTAAATTGCGACAGTAAGAACGGCCACATGGGGTAAAAGACAGCTTCTCTCACTACGGATCCAAGTCCACCTGCTGAAAGCTAAAGAATTTAGATTATGTTCCGGTTGCATCAAGATAAACATAATTTGTAATGTGAGGTGGGAATTCACTTGGAGAAAGAATGAATTTTGTTTGGAGGTTGAGACTAAGGTGAGCCAGAGCTTCTGAGACTTTGTTTGTTCTTCTGAAAGTATGTATCAATTTAGAATTGCAAGTGCTAATCATATTTTTGATCCAGATTATGTCATGCTTGAGGGAAATGTTTTCACAACCATGCTCCACTAAGTCAATAGCTTGCAAATAGCTAGATTCCAAAATTTGGACAATGATTTTCTCATTAGCACAAGTTTGGATCCCCAGCTTAATAGCCTCCACTTCGGCTTTCAATTTAGTTCCTCTACCCAGATGAAAACCAAAGCCACAAATAACCTTGCCTAACCAATTTCTAACAACTCCACCTGTAGCAGTCTCTCCCTCCTTCCAATTCCATGTGGCTGCCACATTTAATTTAAGCAGCCCAGCTGGGGGCTTTCTCCATTTAATTTGAGATCTCAAGTTTGGAGAACCATGGAGCCTTTGCTAGAAATATATTTTCCATGCTTTGTTCCCTTGCCAGAAATTCTCAGAGATCAAGTTTGCTCTCATCATGAGAAAAATGGTATTTTCAATGTTTTGAATGACATTCCTACTGCTCATGGATTTCTGTTGGTGCTTTGAAGCATTTCTTTCACACCATAAAAACCAAACCCCAAGGATAGGTATGATGGAGAGAAATTGGCCTGGCTTGGTTTTTTTAAATGTGACAGTCCATAGCACGATTAGTTGACGGAAGCTTAAGATAGGCCATTTTTTGACTCTATAAATATCAGCGAAATGGTTCCAGACTTGTTTAGCAATGTGATTACCCAAAAAAAAAAAAACATGTTCCAGGGTCTCGCTAGATGAGCAGCATTGACATTTGGACACCATATTGATCTTGAATCTCTGCTATAGCTCTAGGTCCATAGGGATCCACTTATTCCAAATTTTCCAACAGAACACACTAATTTTCTTGGGAATAATTTTGTGCCAAATCATTTTACCAACAATTGTGCTAGCATGTTTCTCTCTATTATGTTGCCATATTCTAGAGAAATCAAATTCCTTAGTCTTGGATAGGGCCCAAATGATTATGTCAGTGTCGGACGTCAGTGCTACAAGCATGATATCGGTAGTAGTGTCATAATCTAGCCGCTCTCTCAATTTTATATGATCCCAGTCACCATTGCTCATAAAATCTTTAACTTTCCATCCCATCTCAGGTGGTAGTTTAGCTTTATTGATGAGAGGTTCGCTACTAAACCACTGGTCAATCCAGAAGAAACATTCTCCCCTTCCAATTTCCCAAGAGATGAATTTTTCAGCCAGTTTATCTTCCTCCTTCAGTCTCTTCCATATAGGATTATCAAGTTGTTTAATGTATCTTTGAGTTGGGTGAATATGTTGATAGTATTTTGAGTGTATGGCATTTGCCCATAGTGATTTGTTTTGTCTGAACTTCCACCACAGTTTGGCACTAAAGCAATCGACCATTTCTTTCAAGGACCTGATCCCAATTCTCCCTTCTTCTGTTGGTTTACATAGCTTTGATCATTTGATCCAATGCAGTCTCTTCTCAGTGTCAGTGTCTCCCCAGAAAAATTTTGCAAATATTGCTTCCAAATTCTGTAGGACTCCAATTGGAGCTTTGACAGTTTGAAGGGTATATAGTGGAGTAGCAGATAGGACACTCTTAATGAAAGTTAATCTTCCACCAACAGGTAGAATTTTCTTCATCCACCCCGAGGTGCATTTTCTAATCTTCCCAACTAACTTGTCAAAGTAACAGATTTTCTTGTGGCCTTTGTACAAAGGTGCATCAAGATAAACAATTGCAGGCGCCCTAGTTTGAAACCACTAATGCTCTGAATGTGTTGCCTAAGATTTGAATTCTTGCCACAGAGGAAAATAGTTTTAGATCTGTTGATCAGTTGGCCAGATGACTCTTCATACTTCAAAAGCAGATAATTCAATTGTTCCGCAGCCGAGTTACAAAAAATGAGGATGTCATCTGCAAAAGCAAGGTGCGAAATGGTAACTTTCCCACCATACTTGTGCTTCCACCTAGCTTTTTGATCCAAAAGAAAGTTTAAATTTCTTGAAAGAACTTCAGCAGCTAGAATAAAGAGGCTAGGGGATAGTGGATCCCCTTGTCTCACTCCTCTAGATGCTTGAAAAAAGCCTATTAACGATCCATTAATCAGAACTGAGAACCAACATCTTGAACTACATCTTTGAACCAATTCAATCCATTTTTGTGAAAACCCAAATTCAAGGAGGACTTTATTCAAAAAACTCCAGTTTAGTCTGTCGTAAGCTTTCTCGATATCAAGCTTAATAGCAACATTTCCTCCTAAGATTTTCCGATCAAGTTGAAAAATCATCTCTTGGGCAAGCAGGATGTTCTCAGCAATGTCCCTATTTTTATCAAATTCACTCTGGTTTGGTGATATACACCTTGGCAGTAACACTGTGAATCTGTCATTTATGACCTTAGCCAGGAGTCTATTAAAAACAGTGCACAAGCTGATAGGTCTGTAGTCTTTCCAGCATTCAGGTTTGTCTTTCTTGGGAATGAAACTAATGGAGGTACATGAAAAAGTTTTGTGGAGAAACTGCCCTAGTGAAACTGCTCTGACGGCTTCACAGACCTCCTTACCCACAATTTCCCAACAAAATTGAAAAAACCATGTGCTAAAGCCATCAGGCCCAACAACCTTGTCTTTGTCCATTCCAAACATGGCTCTCTTAATTTCCTCATCGTCTGGAGTTTTGATTAAGGCCTCATTTTCCAAGGTCCTCCTGGATAGACACTTGTTCTTCTTGGAAAAGCTGTTGGAAATAATCTTGTGTTGATTGTTTTATTGTTTCCTCATTATCCAGTTGAATGCCATTTTCCTTAACTTGAAGGATCTTATTTTTAATTCTTCTACCGTTATCAATTGCATGAAAGAGCTTAGTGTTATTGTCTCCATCTCTAATCCAGTTAGCACCACATTTTTGCTTCCAAAAATCTTCTTCCATGGCTAAGGCTTGGAACAAGATAGCTTGTCCCGCATGCAATTTACTTCTAGATTCCTGGGTTTGTTTTTCATCATAATCAATTTGCAGTTTATTAACAACCTCTCCTGTCTCCTTGACATTTGAGAAAATGTTTCCAAACACCGCCTTGTTCCACTCTCTGAGGACAATCTTTAGTCTAGCCAACTTCTTCCAGAGGACCCACATGCCATTCCCTTCCATGGGTAAATTCCAGCATTCCTCAACAATACCTAAGAAACCCTTATGCTTTGTCCAAGCGTTAATGAATTTAAAAGAATTGTGAGATTTGCCTATCCTAGAAAGTTTTTCCAGAATAATGGGGCGGTGATCAGAAGCACTTCTGTTAGGAATTAGAATTTGGAATTTTTCCATCTTGTTAACCAAGTCGATATTACCCAAGGCTTTGTCAAGTCTCTTCCAAATTCTGCCATTTGTCCAAGTAAATCGGGCACCACCTGTACTTAGGTCCTCCAGACCACAATCAAAGATAGAATCAAAAGAGTCTTCACTAGCTCTTCTATTCCAGATGAGTCTATCACTTCTCTCTGATGGTTTAACAATACAGTTGAAATCACCAGCAACAAACCAAGGTCCCACCACACTATTCGCAACGTTTTTTAAGTTCTCCCATAGACATCTTCTCCTCACATAGTTACAGCTAGCGTAAACAGTAGAGAAATAAAATTCCTTTCTCAAGCTAACGTCCAGCATTTTCAAATGGATGATTTGATCATCATCCAAGGTGACCTCACAATTAACTTGCCTTTTCCAGATTACCCAAACGTGTCCATTTTTATTGGAAATAATTGAATCAAAACCAAGTTCAAGCCCAAAATTTCCAATTTTACATTTATCAACAAAAGGTTCAATGACAATAGCAAGACAGATTTTATGCTTACGTACCAGAAATTTAAACCTTCTTCTTGCATTTTTCTTCGCTATGCCTCGCACATTCCACGTGAATGTGTTAATCATCTTGACACTGACAGTTTTGTTCCCTATCTGCTACCCCAGAATTTTGCTCCTTCCTGCCAGCTCTCGTCTTTAGAATTGTCTTCATAGAACTCATCCTCTGCTTTTGAATTTCCTATAATTGGTAAAAATATCTCATCAATTGCATCAATGTCATCATTTTCGCCTTCATTTTGTGATTCTATTTCTGAGTCCGTATCATAGTATTGGTCTTCCATTGCCGCCAAAATTTGGAATGGACTGGTATTAATTTCTCCCTCCTCAATGAATCTAGTCTTCCATTGCCCAATTTTTTTCCTTATTGGCCTTGTTTGAATCCAGTATTCTTTTTTTATGGGCCTTCATTTTTCTTTTTAGTCTCTCAACTTTCGGTCTGCTGGAATTGGCAGCCGAAACAGGGGTTTTATCTTGACTTTTTGGCCCATTTGACAGGCCCAATTGGTCAGACCGGTCCACTTTGCATTTAACACTTTTTCTCTTACTTTTATTCCCAATCTGCTTATCCAAAACACTTTTAAGTAGTTCCAAACTTTCTTTTACAAAGTCAATCTTCTTTTCCTCTTCTTTGGGCTTTCCTTTTGCCTTCTTTCCTGCATCTGACACCTGCCTACTGTCAAGTACAACCAAAGCCTGAGCTTCTCCTTGTTCTTCCTTTTTACCATGATTTTTTTTGTCTTGATCTTTGAACCCAAGCACAATTGGCTCCTTTTTCAAAATTGAAGGATAGGCGGTGGTTTGCTTCTCAGTTTGGGTTTGTTTTTTGGTACCAACAACCACAATCAAATTTTCCTTTTCTTTTTGCTTTTTTTCAACAACCTCCGACAACTTTTTCATTTCTTTTTGCTTGTTTTCACCAACCTCAGACAACTTTTCCTTCCCTTTCTGCTTCTTTGTTATCCAAAGGCAATCCTTAGCATCATGACCTAAGTGCAAACAATGTGAGCAATATGCCGGAGGATTTTCATAGACTACATTTTGCCTAAAGCCAGCAGCTCCCATGCCAATCCAAATCCGTGAAGGTCGTGGTTTAGAGACATCGATTTCCACAAGAACTCTAGCAACATTTGGTCTAATTTTCAAAACAGTAGCTTTGTACATATTCCGTGGCGTCCCCAAACATGCAGCAATTGAACGAATGGCATTCTCGTGTTGAAAAAATATGTATGGCATACCCGGTAATGAGACCCAAACCTGCAACTGGGCTTTCAATAAGAGGATTGAAGCCTCTAGTCCATTTCAGAATTCTTATAAGACAACCATTAATCATCCATGATGACTTTGAAAAAAGAGAGACGTAATCTTCTAGAGCAAAATGAAAAAGGGTTAATTTCGCAAATCGTCCCCAACCTTTGGGTTAAGAACCAGTTTCGTCCCCAACCATTTTTAAGACAACCACAGCCCCCAACCTTTCAAAAATGCACACAAATTATCCCTATTTCCACTGTTCCGCCAAATTTTTATCAAAATGATGATTATATCCCCCATAAACATTTTAAACTTTTTTTGAAAAGGTTTAAAAACAATAAAAAACTGAAAAAAACCCACCCCACCCGGCGGCCAAAAAGGGGGGGTGAATCCCCCCATTTTGCTGCCGGAAATGGCAGCAAAATTGGGGGATTCACCCCCCATTTGTGCTGCCATTCGGGCAGCACAAATGCTGCTGGCTGCCATTTCAGGCAGAAAATTGTGCTGCCAGAATGCTGCTGGAAATTGTGCTGCCAGAATGGCAGCACAATTTTCTGCCGGAAATGGCAGCCAGCAGCATTTGTGCTGCCCGAATGGTAGCATAAATGGGGGGTGAATCCCCCCATTTTGCTATCATTTCCGGCAGCAAAATGCTGCCAGAAATGGCAGGATTTCCCCTATTTTGCTGCCGAAAATGGCAGCAAAATGGGGAGGATTCACCATTTATTTGTGCTGCCATTTCCAGCAGAAATGTGGGGTGAATCCCCCCATTTTGCTGCTATTTCTGGTAGAAAAATGAGGGGAATTCACCTCCCATTATGGCAGCACAAATGCTAGCAACAAAATGGGGGGGGGGGATTCACCCCCCATTTGTGCTGCCATTCTAGCAGCACAAATGCTGCCAGAAATGGCAGCAAAACAGGGGGGATTCACCCCCCATTTGTGCTGCCATTCTGGCAGCACAAATGATGCTGGAAATGGCAGCCATTTTACTGCCATTTCCGGTAGCAAAATGTGGGGGGTTCAACCCCCATTTATGCAGGAAATGGCAGCCATTTGGCTGCCATTTCCAGCAGCATTTGTGCTGCTGGGGCGTGAATCTCCTCTTTTGCTGCCATTTTCGGCAGCAAAATGAGGGGATTCACCCCCCCTTTTTGGCATCCAGAATGGACCATTCCGGCAGCAAAAGAGACGTGGGGTCGTGTCGGGATGGGGTGGGGTGGGTTTTTTTTATTAATTTTAAACATTTTTAAAAAGTTTAAAATATTTATGGGGGTTATAATTGTCATTTTGATAAAAATTTGAGGGAACAGTAGAAATATGGACAGTTTGTGTGCGTTTTTGAATGGTTGGGGGCTGTGGGGTGTCTTAAAAATGGTTGGGGACGAAACCGGTTCTGAACTTAAAGGTGAAAAATGACGTGTTTGGCATCAATCAAGCCCAAGGAAAAATGACCTTTGAAACCTGCCCGGAAACAAGCATCTCGAATGACTTCCATAGTGGCTCTGTTTTGCTAGAATTTTTCGACGAGCACAAATTTACACGAACATTCAAGAATATCAAGCATTTCATCAGAGAACATAATGCGTGGCCTACCATCTTTGATAGAAGGGCTAAGAAGAGGAAAGTCAGCCAAGGGGGCTGCTGTTTGCCCACAGCCCCAACAAAGCAGCGAGAGGCCTCGATAGTTGGGAGCAGGGTACAGCAACGGGAGGGGGGAGGCTTACATGAGGCTGGCAGAAGCTGAGGAACTAGGTGGAGGGGGGACAGAGGGTCGAAAATTTTGGGTTGACGTTTTGTCTCGGTCAGACGATAGGAATCTACGCCGGGATGGAGGGTTTTGATCTCGGGCATTGGAGCGTAAAGAGAGTGAGGTGAGGGCAGGGCGGGAGGAGAGAGGGGGAGGACAGGAGGAGCTACTGGCAATGTTCAGAGGGACTGTCGGAGGATCCCCCATGAGTAGGAAATCACAGTTAGCAGGGAGGAAGTGAGCCTAGAGAGAAGCGGCAAAGGAAGAAGGTTGTAGAATTGATAAGAGTAAAAAACTTTTGACCAAGATTGTACCGCTGACATTACCACAAATAAATACAAAATGACTGAAACCGCCCTCCCAACCCCATTTTAGCAATTTGGACGGGAAAAGCGTGGTACAATCATACCGCAATTATTTTGCTTTAATTAATATGCAGATGTAGATGGCTACTTAAATTTAGGGGCTCATTTATATATAGACCAAAAGTAAAAAATAGAGTAGTCAAGTCAAGGTCAAATTTAGACTAAGATGTACTAATTTAATTTTTGCGATTACCATTTAAGCAATTAAATTAGTTTGAGATTTATATGGAATTATATTATAATTTGTTAGTTTAAATGAAATAATGCATGAAGCTAAGGACCTAAATGAGGCAAAGCTAGAAGATGAGGGATTTTAGGTGTAATTTTTCTAAATCTCAAGATAATTCTGCTGCATTTTGGGATGATTTCGTATAACCCACAAGCACACGTAGTCGGCCGAGCCGACAGAATATGAAATGGAAGAAAATAATTGGAAAAAGAAGAAAAAGACGGAAGATGAGGGAGATTCGGGTCAAACTAGAAGTATGTTCTTGATGTTCTACGACTTTGCTTTGATTTTTAAGAGGTAAGTGGAAAGATTTTATTATTCCTTATTGTGTTAAGTTTAGGGCTTTTGCTATATGGATTAAATATGAGTTATATTGAAAGGAAAATGATGGTTTTTATGAGTTTAATTACCTATCCAAGATTCTTGAAGTATGAGCTCTGTTGAGATGTTAGAATTTTAAATATTGAGTTGATTTAAAGAATTAGGCAAGTTAAACATATTGAGCCCATTTTTTGGTTTAGTTTGTTCCAGAAGATATGGAATTAAAATATATGAAGTTAGTATTGAAGTTATGAAAATTTATGATATAAATATGGGTTTAAAAGGGGATGTCAAGGCTGATTTTTTAAATATAAGTGATGCTTGGGCTTTAAATTCATGGAATTAAGATAACTCGCTATCTAAAGTGTGCTTAAGAGTGACTACAACGAATGGACATCTTGTATGCACGACATCGAGCTTTATTATGTTTGGACTATAATGAGATAAAATGAGTAAGAATTAAATTGGGGCTTATTGGGTTGATGATTTTATTCGATATGCATGAACATAATGTGATGGTGAAAAAATGTAACTTGGAATAAAAGTCTATTGGTATTAAATTAAGTGGTTGATCTTATGTAAATTTTAATGATAAATTTAAGGGAAATTTATTTATGTGGCTAACTTATTTGGTAAGATTATTGGACATTTAACGACATGATGACATGGTGTATTTCAAAGATTATCGTGGAAGTATGATTTGATATGTAAACTTTAATGAGTGATGAGGACATGATGTGTTAACGAAATAAGTGAATTTAAGGAAAACAAGTGGATAATGACATGGTGTATTTCAAGGGTTATTGTGGAAGTATGATTTGATATGTAAACATTAATGCGTGATGAGGACATGATATGTTAATGAAAGAAGTGAATTTAAGGAAAACAAATGGATGATGACATAAAGGAAAATTGTGTGTTGATTTATTAAGTTGTAAAATATGTTAACGAAAGAAGTGAATTTAAGGAAAACAAATGGATGATGACATAAAGGAAAATTGTGTGTTGGTTTATTAAGTTGTAAATAAGTTGTAAACAAATGAAAGACATGAAGCTAAGGGTAAAAATAAGGTTTGGACAACATTTTGTTTAAAGAAGAAATGAGAAAATGTTGAAGAATTAGAAGGAAATGATAAGCTTGAAACTTTAAAGAGAGTTATATGTTAATATAGGTAGATGGAGAGGGATAAAGTTAAAAGAAGTGATATAACTTGATGATATATAAGGATATGTTATAGTAGTAATTAAATGTTGAATGAAATTCTCATATTATGTCACAGGAAATGGGGAAGGAATTATAATCATTTATGAAACAAGCTAGATTTTCAGGCTTAGCCGGTGAGTGGAACTTTTCCTCTTCTTTCCTTCTAAATGAAGATATATTATGCTTTGATTTTCACATGAACTTGCAATGCTTTATAATGATCAAGTATTTGCTATGAAATTTCACAAATTCTTTAGAAATGTTCATGTGGTTTTTTATATGAAGTGGTGTCTCATGGTTTGTAGAGAAATTTTCGATTTGAAATGTGAATTATTGATGTATTAAAACCCCCAAAATCGCATCCTATGTTAGGAACATATCGCCTACAGGCGAAGGAGCCTATGGCTCAAGCTGACAAGACTAATGCCGCCTAGGCAAGGGGACCTAGTGTTAGCTATAGCTCAAGCTGATTGTTGTGCCGCCTAGGGCGAAGATGTCATATGATACCTATGGTCCAAACTGGTGTCTATGCGCGTATGACTTGATGTTATAGTTACGTGATGATATGAGATTAAGGGTACTCTTTGGGGTGGATTTTATGATGACTCTCAAAATAAAATGAATTTACATAATGTTTTCTAATATTGTAATGATTCTATAAATGCTTTGATGTGAAATGAATTCATCTTGATGATGATATTCGATTTATATTTAAAATTATGGAAATCCAGAATTTGGCTTGTACATTTTATTCAAAATTTTGCAAAAGTTATATTTTGACTTTCCAAAGCATGTTTAATTACAAATCTATACTCACTAGGCTATTTAGCTTATATGTTTTCTAGATGATTTTCTTATTAGATAGCAACTGGAGTTTAAGCAACTCGTTATAGCTGAGTACGCTATTTCAAGAATTTGAGCCACCACATAGAATTTGTTATAAGATTTGTTGTCATTATGATTTATGGACATTTGATACGGTTAAGCCTAAATGTATGTATTGGGTGTTCTCGTGTGAATTATATTCGGTTTTAGCATGTTTCTTCACATATATGTAGTGATACTTGTAAGGATAGCAATTATTATATTATGGGGTGTTAAATGGATTTGATATTGAGAGTTTGTACATGTTGGTTTTGTTAAAAATTAGGGAAGATATTGCCAATTTTTTCGGGATAATTAATATGTTCACGAGCCTTGACAATATATTCTAACTTCTAGTTAAAATTTATCATCAGTGCACCTCATACTTCAGGTAGATTAGAAGTACTAGGGGGGGCGTGTCACAAAATGTCCCCATTCTTTAGGTACATTTGCACTTTTGGTCCCAACCTTTCAATCCAGACGAGTAGGGATCTGGTCTTTCAAAAATAATAATTGTTGTTTATCCCGAAATTAGGCAATCTATTAGTTTGATCACTAATCTGCTTATATTTTCACCATTGTATTGAATTGAATAATTGAAGAGTAATATAGTTATTACATTTATTTAAAAATTTTAACAATAAAATCAAATCATGTCCTCGTATTGCAATTAGAATAATAATAATTTAAGAATTACAACCAAGTGTATGCATGAAGGTTTAGAGCTCTCATCATCCTAACGTCCTATCAAGGCCTTCTCAGCGCACTTTGACCATTGTATTAATATCATGACAATCATAACTATTACCTGAAAGGTGAGAAAAAATATTATGTTTATAGCAGCTAATGCAGTCAAAGTCCAATAGTATCTATCGAGACGACTCTTATTTAAGGTGTACTGGAACCAATTTTTTCCCCACATTTTACTGATCTTTCCTACTATATAAACTGACAAAACACCACTAACAGTTCCTAAACCGGATAATCCATGTGCCGCATGAAAGTAGTACTTTCTTCCGGACGAAGAAAATGAACCTATATCAGAGTAAGGCTCTATATTACGTTCCAAAAATGCATCAAGCATTGCAAGAAAGACGAACTGTGGAACCAACCAAAGTATACTCATCGGAATCCTCTCTTGAGGCTTGTCTAGTAAACCAAGTCTTATAACATTATGCAATCTTCGCCTTTCAACCGAGGCAGCAACTGCACAACATATGACTGTAGAAAGCATCGAGGCCCAAGTATTCACTTGGGCAAAGTCCTTCTTGGAGGCCAATATCAAAAGTAACTGAACGATTTCGTAGAGCATTGGTAAGAAGAGAATGGGAATTTTAATACCTCCCAACCTAGGATTCATATTGTTTGCTTGTTCTAGGAAGTAAGTATTCCCAATCGACTTTACCAACCCACCAAATGTGAAGCAAATCAAAATGAGAATCAAAAGGGTGGGTGGAACCGTAGAGGTGGGTGACGCCGGTAGATTTCTTTCTTCAGAAGTAGATGGTGGTGATGATGGGCCTACAATAATGAAATTTGCTACCACAAGACAAGTAGCTATAGCTGAAATAATTGCGGGGATTCCAAAGCGTAGCAGCCATGATTTTATCACACCCGAGACTACTGTGGCTATAACGGCTCCAAATATAAAGACAAAGGGGGACATCTTCTCGTCACTTGGCAACTTTTCTGGTGTCTTCTTGTTGCGTTCTAACTCGAATTTGAAAAACCTATGACCTGATATGCCGACTGCAATCAATACCAATGGTATGTAGAACAGAATCCCTAGCTCCTTATCACCATTAACGCATTCTGATGATTCCTTGCTAGGACTGCATGGGCTAAAAAGTGTTGACATCCCAAGCAATCCCAGTCCCTACAGGCACATGATCGGTCAAGTTACATGCAACTTGTATTTTTCTTTAAATTTTGCACAATCATAATGACTGATGTGGCATATATAAGAGATCGATATATTTGAATGTTACTATAATTATGTTCTTACAATAGTGTACGCAATACTGCTGGCAAGGCGGACTGAGTCGACGCTTATGATGTTGTAATCACAGAGAATGACATAAGCTATTGGCAATGCGAGCGAACTACCTTCCCAGATGTTTACGATTGTAGCAGCACCCGTCACACTTAGTTTCCAAACTTTTGTGAGGTATGTAGTCATCAGTGACATTAGCAATGGTCTTAGTAGATCAACCGCTATCGTTACTTGATAATGATGCATCAAACAACGAGTTAAAAAGTCAAAAAAAAAAAACGGGAAATTTACATATAATCAGTATTAGTCTAAAATAGTGATGAGTAATTAGCATATATTGTTCTTTTATTTATTTGTGTGTACACACACATTTCAAAATATAGATATAAAATTGCAGACCAAAGTATTTCTATTTTCACACATTTTTATTATTTATTTGTTGTAAGAAATCTTACCTATAAGCGTGGAAACAACTAGTGCATTTTTTAATTTTACTTCCTGCAAAAAGTAAAATAATAGTGATGACGATAAAATGAGTGAAAATATATAAGATTAGTGACATTTGGTAAACAAGCGACATGGTTTTGCGTAAAGTTTCTACAATCGTAGTATGCAAGTTGTGATGCATGCACATAATAGAAATGTAATTTTTCTTATTGTTTCTAGTACTAAAAATTAATTACATTTTCATTATCAATTTAGTTAATATATATTAGTTTGAACTAGCTAGTAGGCAAACAGTGGAATTTACTTATTAAAAACTGTCATGTTTAACATAAAAAAATTAAATTATGAAATTATCATGCGCGACAATATGATGATGACGATGAATACGCCTAACTAAATGGGTAAAAGAAGATTTAATTAAATAAATAAAAAAGAAAATAATGAAGTTGAAAAAGAAAAGACAAAAACGTCAACGGCGTAAATGTAACTAAGAAAATGGCAAAAAAAGTAACTAATCGCCAACCCCAATTAAATTTTACCCCAGATTTGGAGATGCCCAAAACCAGTGAAATTCCAATTGCCCAAGAAAAACTATATGAATAGTTTCTCCTATGAATGTCTGGAATGTCACAATGGCCCTGTCATGTGCTTTTAATCTATGCATGTTTCATTAATCATGAAAATATGTATTAAGAAAAAAAAGAAAAAGAAAAATGCATATTTGGAAATCAATGGAATGTATGACTGGGACTTAAAATTAAGCTATAAATAAGTAGTGGCTAGCGAAAGTCATACCATAATTGGATGGATTGGCTCACCACTATGTTATAAACTAAAAACTGATTTGAAGTGCGCAAAAGATGAAATGGTTAGGACAAAATATGTGTATTTAAATGCACAAAAGTAAAAGAATATATCCAAACATGCATCAACAAGAATGGAATATGCATAACAAAATCCCAAAAGAAAAGAACCAACGTTCAAAAGTAGAAAGAATAAAGCAGATTACTTGCATTGTCAATTAAAATTAATACCCCAACTTTCAGTCAAATGCATCAAATATCTATACTAACAATATTACATTTTGGAGAAAAAAAAATATACATATATGCCACATTTACAATTGGCTTACTTTCACAAATTGTCCTCAATCTTTAGTAAAGAATCAGTTTCATCTCTAACTTTTTCTTCACACTCCACAGCCCCCCACTTTTAATAAATACAAGTAAATCATCCTTTTTATCACTATTCCATAAAATTTTCAACAAAATGAAGATTATATCCCATAAAACTTTTTAATTTTTTTAAAAAATGTTTAAAAATAATAAAAAAATTAAAAAAACCCATGTTCCCCTACCTCCTACCCACCCTATGTCCCCCTTCCCCTCCCCCTCCAGCCTGAATTTTGGCGCCTGGCCACTAGAACAGTGCCTTTCCAGTGACCAAAAAAAGGGGGGCTTAATCCTCTCATTTTGCTGTTGCAGGAAATGGCAGCAAAATAAAAGGATTCACCACCATTTGTGCTGCCATTTGTTGTCGTTTTCTGGCAGCAGAAATGTTGCCGAAAATGGCAGCGATTTTGCTACCATTTCTAGCAGTATTTGTGCTTACCAGGGGGAGAATCCCTCCCATTTTTCTATTGGAAATGGTAGCTAAATAGCTGCCATTTCCGACAAAAAATGGGATTTAGATGCCATTTCTGACAGAAATATAGGGGGATTCGCACCTATCTGGTAGCAAATTTGGGGGTGAATCCCCCCATTGGTGAGCACAATTGCTGCCGGAAATGGCAGCGATTTTGCTGCCTTTTCCAGTAGGATTTGTACTACCAGAAAAAGGCAGAAAATGTTGCCGTATCTGGCAGCACAAATGAGGTGAATCACCCCGCGCCCCCATTTTCGTGCCATTTTCGGCAGCCGGCCATCAGAATTCTAGCCAGAGGGGAGGGAGAGGTGGGGTGGTGTAGGGGGTAGGGATGGGGAAGGTCGGATTTTTTAATTTTTTATTATTTTTAAGCCTTTTTAAATAAATTAAAAAGTTTAAGAGGTATAATCATCATTTTGTTGAAAATTTTATGGAATGGTGAAAAAAGGACAATTTGCATGCATATAGTAAAAGTTGGGGCTGTGGAGTGTGTAAAAAAGGTTAAGGATGAAACTGATTCTTAATTTAAAAGTTAGAGACGATATATGAAATTAACCCTTTACAATTTCAGATTACATTGAAAATCATGAATATTTATTCCTTATAGTAGTTTTTTCTTATTGATAGTATATATTCCTTATAAACGGTTACTTAGTATTTATTTTTGGTCACATTTACTTAGTATTTTTTTTGGCGCATTTACTTTTCCTAGTACCTTTCATTACTTATCATCTTTTATTCTTGGTTTCCTATCAAATAAATTTTCATTGTTTCTATTAAATAAATTTTGTTTGTAGCCTTTAAAATAATAAGAAAACATGTTTGATATTTTTACTGATATTACATTTTTACTTATTTATCTAAATATGGGTAATTCGTGCAAAAAGTCCTATTTGTGAACATTATTGTGCAAGTTGTCTCTAGTTTTGATTTTTGACAGTTTTATCCTCACATTTATAAAAAAAATTTCTTTTTAAATAAAATCATAATTTGATACAAGATTTGATGATTAATAGAATGTTAAAAATAAAAATATCAAGGAAAAGAATTCAATAATAATGTAAATAAAAAAAAATTGTAAAGATGAAGTCAAATACTGATTTGCGCTGACCATGTTAGTTTCCTTACTTTTGTAAGGTATGTGGGCATTAGTGATATAAGCAGTGTTCTTAGTAGATAGTTACCGTTACCTGATATACCGATGAGTGAGTCAAAAAGTGAAAGAAATTATAATCAGTATTAATATAAATAAATGAACGAACCAAACTATTTTCTTTTGTTCTTTTTCTCATATATATATATTTTCTGAGACCAACCCGTACTTACTATGTACACGGTTCACCCTTCTATGTTTTTCTCCCCTAATTTCTACCTTGAAATAGAAACAAAAAACTAATATGTGGGCTTATTCATTGTACTAGTTTCCTTCCTTGTTTTGATCTAAATTTCTTACCTATAAGTGCACAAATAGCTAATGTCTGTTGATTTTTTCTTTCTACAAAAAAGTATAATAACAATGAAAGAAGTGGAAATATATGAGATTAGAATATTTCATAAACAAGCAACAAAAGTGTTGAATAAAATTTCTACGTACTTGGTTATCGGGATTGTTACTGCTGCCAGTAGGTACTTCAACATGAATTCCCAATTTCTCTAGACTAAGAAGCTACAAGAAATCATTAGTTAGGATTTTAAGTTTTTTATTGTACTAATTCTCTTTTAAAATACATCTACATATTATTTTTCAAATTTAAAATAGTTACCAAGTATTTTTGAAATAATTAAAGTAAGACAGGTATTTGTGAAAAGACTCCTTTTTTTTTTCTTTTTTACTGTGACTAATTATTAACTTAAACATAATTGGACGTTTGGGCTTGGGTTGAGTACGGTATAATTAAAAATTTAAAGGGCTACAGAAGGACCACACAGGACCTTCAATGGCTTTGCCCATGATTATACACGAGTTAAACATGTCTACATCACGTTTATGTAGAAAGTATATTTATATTACATTTAAAATGCAACTTGTATTAGTTTTAGTACCGATGAATATTTAGAGGTCATTTAATTTGGATATTCATAAAATCAACGAATTATTTTTGAATATTCATTCTTTCATATTCCACTACCTCATAGGCAAAAGAGTTAAGAATAACTAATTAAAAACTTCTATTGTAAACACAAAAAACTAAATCATATCAAACATTACAATAATAGTGTTTAATAAATAGGCAAAAGAGGATTTACAGAAATAAGTAAATGGCATAAATATAATTAAGACACTGGTCAAATCATAATCAGATCACCAACCTCAAATTTTATGTGGTGTTTAGGGTTTACGTTACATTGGAGTAAAATTTACCCCGAACTTGAAGAATTTAGAGTATTCCAGAGACTGATGACCATTTATGTCAAAACCTACGTAGTCTGATGGTATTTTAATTGATTTTCAAACCCTTGATTAAGAGTTCAATTCCCCTCTCTTTTCCTGAGCATTACAAGGAGGATTGTCGGGAAGTGAAATTAAACCCTTGACCAAGGGTATAAAAAATCAATATAGATGTCATTAGACTTTAAAAGTCTTAGCTTCCATTTTTTTCCCTTACATTCCCTTTGTAATGCAGGGGAAAAAAAAAGATTCTCCATTTATAAAGAGTATCTTTTGTAAAATACAATGCATCTTTAATTAAACTTAAAAGAGTAAAACACCCCTTATTTTTTTCCTCTTTATTTTACTTTTTTCATGAGTAATTTGTTGTCCTTTCTTACTTTTAACTGATATTCATTTCATTAAACACCATAACATATAAAATTATTATTTGAAAAATTAGAGATAATTTTTGTAATTTCAAAATTAGAATTTTGATACTTGTGCCCATTTAATGATAGAGATTGATCAAAGACCAATGTGGTCTAATGACATCCTAGTTGCTTATCAATCACCTCCCTACAATTCTTCTATAATATCATAAAAAAAAAAAGAGAGAGAGAGAGAAAAAGGAAAAAGAGAAGCAGAAGATAGAGAGTGGACTTGACACTACAAGTTACATAGTTAATTTAGAGAGAATATTGACGTGTTTAATAAGAGTTTCTGCTTTTCAAATTAGAGAGTATTTTGAATTTAAAAAATCTCTTAAGAGATGTTCTAAACCCAACCCAGCTGCTATAACTACCATTTGGAACGTCAAATAACCTAATTAACATGCCTGTTAAAATATGAACAAGATTCATAAATCGCAAGAAAGAAAAACAAGAAAATGCGCTGGAATTGAGACAATGCCACTATGCACAAAATTAAACTATAAACACGTTGTGAATAAATTATATTGTTTTCAAAAAGTACCATAAGATTATCGGTCTGGTTTTTATGCCTCCGCCTAAACTCACCTCACTGGGGGAGGGGGTTGGTCTGGATTCCCTTTCCCTTTTATTAAAATCAATCAAAGAAATACACGAGCGGCAGACGTTAACCAAAAGTCCAAAACTGGTTCAAAATAAAACAAAACAAGCCATATACATCAAATTCTTAAATAAGCTAACTGTAATCTATCCATCGGAGAGCGTATGCCAAACAATGGCTTATACAAAGAACCATCTTCAAAAACACTATCAGTAGTAGCGTATATCGCCTAAAGAAGCAAGGGATCGGCTGCTTGGTTGGCTTCACTAACGTGCATGGAAAACTAAACAACAATGGCAGAATCAATCTCCAATATTATTTTAAAAAAAAGGCAAAAAAAAAAAAAAATCTTGGAGATTTTTCCGGGAAAGTTGGCGGGCACCGAGATTAAGCAGCTGTGCAAAGCAAAAATAATTTACATGTGGAATTGTGATGAAATCATAAAAAAAGAAAAGAAAAACGCTGCTTAGTTATCCTCTGTTTATTCTGTTCAACTCTATTTCTACGGTAATAGTATCTTGGCTTATCTGATCACTATCACTATTCTATTAAACAATAATCTTTGCAATCTTATCAAGAAACAGAAGATATATATATATATATATATATATATGTAAGTGAATTAATAGACCGAATCAAACGTGTGAAAGCAAGTCAATCAAAATTGGAGCAAATGTATGCAATCTTACATTGTATAATACTAACATAGAATTCGAAATTGGCTAAATCAGAATATAAAATCTTAAGGCAGAGAATGGAGACAAAGGATGCATCCACTATAACAACTAAAATACCCATTGTGACACCCATTTTTTTTATTTTTTATTTTAACGATTGAATGTTCACAATGAAGTCGACTTTTTTCCCCCAAATTTTCCAGGAAAACAGTAATTATGATTATGCACCGCAAGTCTTATCGCCAGTGGCATAACAAACAGATGGTTAAAGGAGTAGTCGAAACTTGACGACTCGAAGCCGAAACACTAAAAAATTTTTTTAAACCCACAAAACAACTTCTACCGGTAAACTTCGCAAAATATCCCTAGTGTTTAGGTTCATTTGCATTTTGGTCCCAATCTTTCAATCTAGACGAGTAGGGCTCTAATCTTTCAGAAATAGTGCATGGTTACGTACACATTCTTAACTGAATAATAATAATTGAAGATTAATATAGTCATTACATTTATTTAAAATGTTCAACAATAAAATCATATCACGTCCTTGGATTGCAATTAAAACTCTAATCTAACTTTTACAGCAAAACACACACTTGATACACTTGATGATTTCGAACACACACTTCAATGGACACTTGATGATTTTAAATACACATTTTTACGGGCACTTGCTGATTCCAATCACACGCTTGAATGGAGACTTGATGATTCTGATGATTCCGTCCACACACTCGGATTCCAAACACTTATCTATTGATTCCAAACACTTATATATCGCCAGAGAGATGAGAAATATTATTATATTTATAGTGCTTATTACTGATAAAGGCCAATAATACCTATCGAGACTGCTCTTGTTTAAGGTGTGCTGGTACCAATTCCTTCCTTCAATCTTACTGATGTTGCCTATTACATGAACTGATAAAACACCGCTAATGGTTCCTAAACTAGGTAATACATGCGACATATCAAATAAGCACTTTTGTTCGGATGAAATGAAATCAATATCGCCATCGGGCTCCGTAGTCCCTTCCAAAAAGGAGTCAACCACTGCAAGAAAGACAAACTGTGGAACCAACCAAAGTACACTCATGGGAACCCTCTCTTCAGGCTTGCCTAGTAAACCAAGCCTTTGAATATTATGCAATCTTTGGCTTTAGACTTAGGCAGCAACTACACAACATATGATTGAAGAAAGCGGGGACATGAAAGTATTCCTCATAACATGCTCCTTCTTGGCGATGAACATCAGTAATAATATCTGAACGATTTCGTTGAGCATTCACTACTATAGAATTTGCGAAAAAAATAAGGAATACGCGTTGGTTTGTCGGAGAAATGACGCGTAAACTATACATGGAGGCAATTTTGAAAATAAAGTTAAACTATAGGCGTCGGTTCTTAAAGTTAAACTACCTTTTACCTCAAATTTGACTTTCGACCTTGGAGTGCATTTCGACCGCATTTCAACCACATTTCACTTATTAAAACACATTTGAAGAGTACGACTAGCATCAATTTCGGCTTTGGAGTGCGTTTCGACCCTTTAATACCCTAGATTGCTAACAAGCGATGAGCGGCGGTGGTGGTGAAGGATAGCGCGGTGGTTGATATCATGGTTTTGAGGCTCAATTTTTTGGTAATTTCATGGCATTTCCATCTTCTTGAGTACTTTGTTCTTTATTTTTTAGCGTACGAGTTATTTGTTGGCATTTTCAGGAGGGCGACGGCGACAGCAGTGACGGAACATCTTGAGAGTATAAATTAATTTTTATCCATTTCTTCGCTTTTTTTGTATGAGAGATTTAATTTTAGATTTAAAAATTATATATGATGTTTAGGGTTTTTGTTAAATTTGGTAAAGTTGTGGTTTTTGTTTTTTATTAGTAGGATTATGAAATTTGTTATGCTTATTTGTTAATTAAATATTTATATATATATATATATACACACACACGTTGTTAAGGGTATAAATGATTTAGGTAGATATTTATGAAATTTAAGATTGGAGGAAATGGAATTTGTTCATTTAATAAGTTAGAAATGTTAATTACACTCTACATGTTCGATTAAATATCTCACAAATATTTTGTTGGAAGTTTTTCATACTATTGTAGTATTTTACATATAGATTAATATTATTGGCTCGAAGTAAAATTGTAATGAGAATAGATAATTAATTAATAAGTGTTAAAATGTAAGTAAAGTAAAAAAAATCAAAAAATCTAAAAATTATTTGATTAAATTTGTTATGTCAATAGAGAAGTATAAAAAGACTGTGATATGCCCAAGTACTTTAGGGAAAGCAAATATTAATGCAATAGCTCTTTGATTAAATTTAATATTGCAAATGGGCCGAGAAGTATTGATGCACAACTAAAATAAATAAAATCAAATAATGTAAATATTTTTTTATTTTTGTGATCCAAATGAATATATGTAATTAACGAGTATTGATGATGTGCTAAATTTTTATAATGAAATACTGGAAATCAATTTGATTAAGTATGCGATGAGGATGAATAGGTAATTAACAAATATTGTTAGTTAACTTTTTGAAAAGTAAGAAAAATTTACCCGTTAAGAATGAGTAACTCTATCTTGGCCCTTTAATTAATAGGTCGTGAAATATATATGGATCGAAGTTGGACATATGGGAGACGTACCACACTAAAATATTTTAAAGGGGTTAAAGAATTTATAAAATTTACTAAGGATAATAGAAAAAGGAAACGGGAAGAACTGATAGTATGTCCGTGTAGCGATTGTAAGAGTTTGCAAAAGTATCGTAGTAATATGGAAGTGAAGCACCATTTAATCAGGCGTGGTTTTGATGAAAGTTATACGCGGTGGTTTTGACATGGTGTGAATTTAATTACTAGGATGAGCACTGGTGACAATGAGGGTGCTCAAGAGGAGAATACAGTAAACAATAGTGATGATGTTAATGTGGCTAGAGAAGATAATAATGATGTAAAGAATGACCGGATTGATGAAATATTGCGTGATATACAAGATGATTTCACTGAGGCTCCACATATTTTCGACAGTTTGTTCCTCGATTCCGAGAAGCCTTTGTTTCCTTGATGTAATAAGTTTACAAAGTTGTCTTCTGTGTTTAAATTGTATAATTTGAAAGCAAAGAATGGGTGGAGCAATAAGAGTTTCACATGGTTATTGGAATTTCTAAAAGACATGTTTCCTGAGGATAACGAGTTTCCTAGCTCGACCTACCGGCAAAGAAATTATTGTGCCTGTTGGGTATGGAGATTGAGCGGATACACGCCTATCTAAATGATTTTGTCTTGTATTGGCATGAGTACAAGGACTTACATGTATGCCCAAAATGTGGGGGGTAGTGGTGTAAGAGAAAGGACAGCTACAATAAACGTACCAATAAGAAAGACCGTACGGCAAAAGTGTTTGGTATCTGCCTGTAATACTAGATTCAAACGCTTGTTTGTGTATGTGAATGATGTGAAGAAAATGCGGTGTCTTGTTGATGGGAGGAAAGAAGACGAAAAGCTTAGACACCCGGCCGATTCTCCTCAGTGGAGGAATATAAGAAGGATGTTTTCTGAATTCAGTAGCGAAGATAGGAATCTTAAACTTGTACTATGTACAGATGGAATAAACCCGCACGATAATATGAGTAGTTGACATAGCACTTGGCCGGTTCTATTGGTTTGTTATAATCTTCGGCCTTGGTTGTGTATAAAGCGTAAGTACATAATGTTGTCGGTGTTGATTTTGGGCTTCAAACAGCCGGGAAATGACATAGATGTTTACCTCGCGCCGCTCATTGATGATTTGAGGTTATTGCAGAATGAAGGTGTGTCAGTGTTTGATGCATATAGTCGGTTGGATTTCACACTACGTGCTATGATTTTTTGCACCATAAATGACTTTCCAGCAAACGGTAACTTGTCAGGTTATACGACCAAAGGAGTCAAATTTTGCCCTGTTTGCAAGGATGAGACGATTGATCTTTAGCTGAATAATTGCAAGAAAAATGTGTTCATAAGTCATCAGAAGAAAAAGCAAGAAGAAGAAAAATGTGTTCACGACTGAAAAAGACTTTCAATAGGTAAACTGAGACTCGAGTCGCCCACTTTCTGTTAAGTGGAAAAGATATTTATGAGAGGGTTAAAAATATTAATGTCACGTATGGTAAAACTTCGAAGCCTCCAAAGAAGAGTATGTGGAAGAAACAATCTATATTTTAGGATTTACCATACTAGCAGCCTTTGCAAGTTAAGCACTGTCTCGATGTAATGCATATGAATAGTATCATTAGAATGTTGTTGAGTATTCTAGAAAAGACGAAGAATGGTGTCAAAGTTAGAAAAGACATGGTACAAATGGGGATACTGGAACAGTTAGCACCGCAGGAGTCTAAAAATCGCACATTTTTGCCTACAGCATGTTATACCTTGTCTATACAATAGAAGACGAGCTTTTATGAGTGTCGGAATACTGTTAAGGTTTCATCTGGCTATTCATCAAACATTAAGAGGCTTGTGTCGGTGAAACACTTGAAATTGGTTGATATAAAATCACACGATTGTCATGTCTTAATGCAACATTTTTTGCCGATTGCAATATGATGTATATTGACAAAACATGTTAGACACGTCATAACTAAACTCAGCTTCTTCTTCAATGCAATTTACTGCAAGATCGTTGATCCCAAGTCCCTGGATGCTTTGTAAGCCGATATTGTTATCACTCTATGCCAGCTAAAAATGTGTTTCCTACCATCATGTTTTGACATTACGGTGCATTTAATTGTTCTTTTGGTGAGGGAAATTAAGATCTATGGCCCAGTTTTCCTGAGATATATGTATCCATTTGAGAGATATATGGGCATTTTCAAAGGATACGTGAGAAGCCGATCGCACCCAAGAGGGAGTATAATTAAAGGGTATACTGCTGAGGAGGCTATTGAATTTTGTACTAATTACCTAGATGTTGTCGACGCCATTGGCATTCTTAAATCGCGTTAAAAGGGGAGACTTGCAGGTAAAGGAACCATTGGATTCAAATCAATCATTCCCAGAGCTGAAATATGAGATAAAACACATCTTCTTGTCTTGCAGCACCTTACCGTGGTTCTCCCCTATTTGGATGAGCACATGTCAATGTTAAGGCGTCAGAATCCTTTGAAGGGTGAGCTGTGGCTGACCAATGAATATAATCGTGTATTTATAACATGGTTAAGAGATAGAGTGCTCCAACAAATGTGCCACAAGCTGACGGTGATCATAGAGACAATAAAATGGTTGCGTGCGGTCCTGGAATGGATCGTTCTTTTTACGAAGGGTATGACATTAATGGGTGCACATTTTACATAAAACGGCAAGATGATAAGAGCACAATGTGGAATAATAGGGTGATGGTAGTAGCACATTCATTAGAATATTCTAGAGCCAACCATGGAAGGCCAGTAGAAGCTACAATGCTGTATTATGGTGTAATTGAAGAAATTTGGGAACTTGATTACAAAGTTCTCAGGGTTCCTCTTTTTCGCTATAAGTGGATTGAAAGCCATCATGGTGTTTGAATTGACGAATTGGGATTCACTCTGGTAGACTTTGGTCAACTTGGCTATCAGGATGACCCTTTCGTACTCCCATCACAAGCTAAGCAAGTATTCTACATTGTTGATCTTGTTGAGCCTAAGTGGTCTGTCGTCCTTCAAGGCAAGAGTCATATAGTTGGTATAGATGATGTGGTTGACAAAGATGAGCACAATAAGTTTAACGAAACTCCCTCTTCTCCGTTGGTGTATACAATATACGCCTACAATAGATGAAAATATAGAGACAAATTACATGTGTTAGGCTCATAGGGAAGGCCTATGGATTGACCACCGCTCATAATAGCATCATTGTGTAAGATCATTTGCATTCTCTATTATACATGCATTACCATTCTCTTGTTTGTGCTAATATATTATTGCTTACATACACTAATGTATTGGAATACATTGGTTAGACTAATGCATTTGTGTTTGTGTTTGTATGCAAGTAGAGGCGTAGTGAGCACTCACGATGGCTGACAATTCAGGTGTAACAGATGATCCGACTAGTAAAAAAAAAAAAAAAGAAGCGGCCAAGAGGCCCACAACTTGTAAGAAATTGAAGAAGAAACGAGATACAATGGTTGAATTTGATGAGCAAGGAAAATCTATTCGGCAATTTGCCATGGATTTGGGTAATTACGTAGGGAGTATTGTTCGCATTCATGTGCATATAAACTATCCTAATTGGCATGTCGTTGAGCAACCCCTTAAGGATATGGTATGGGAAGATGTCAAGGTACTTTTATAAGTCTGCGTGGTTTAAGGTGGATACATTATATAGAAATTTGATATTGCATAATTTTTTTTTTGTTACAGAAAATGTTCAACCTCACAGATGACAGATTGAAAGGGCCTGTATTGAGAGAAGCTGGAAAGAGATTGCGAGACTTCAAGAATAAATTGGTGCAAATATACATCAAAGAGAAGCACAAACAGTATGAAAATCCTTGCAAGCTTTATGATTTCATTGCGCCTGCCATTTGGGAGAAGTTGAAGCAGGATCATGCAACTAAGGAGTTTAAGGTATGGTCAAAGCAAATTTTACACCACTATTTGCAAATCTAAAACATTTGTTTAATTCACATTCAGGAGAAAAGTGAGAAGGCAAAGAAGCACTGTCAAACGCAGAATGTGCATCTTCACCATTTAGGCTCAGTCGGTTATGCCCGTAGAAGGGCGCAGTGGGTAGATCTAGACCCCTTGTTTTCCTCTTTCTCATGTTGGTCAATTAGCTCGACCTTTCAAATCAATGATGGAAGTCTATATTAGGCTCGGCCAAGAACTATCAAGGACCCAGACGGGACTTATGTCATATCAAACAAGATAACGAGGGAGGTGCTTGAGATAATTGTAAGTATAAATTAATAATGAATTTTTACTTTTCTAAAATACTTGCTCTTTACTCACATCCCTTATATATATTTTTAATTTTGCAATAAAAAAGAAATGCACGAGGGCGTCAGCCAACGGACTTTTACCCTACATAGACATCGGGATATATTAACGGCGGCGCTTGACACGGAGAAGCACTCTGGTCGAGTTAGGGGCTATGGTAGATACGTCACTCTGAAGGATGTATATGGACGACCAGATGAGCCTAGAAGAAGACCGAGTGGGGTCATGTCACTAGATGATCTTAAAAAGGTGATCACGAAAGAAGTGAAGGCCATTACCGCTGAACAGGTCAGGAAAGAGACCATGGCACAGATGCTGGCTTAGTTCGATATGATACAGACACAGATGGCCTCTGTCTTCCAGCACTATGGAAAGAAAATACCTATGCAATTTCATGGCACGGAAATACCTATGGTTGCGAGTCCTTCCAAGAGACCATAGACTCGTAGTAATCGTCACTTGGTTGATCCCAAGCCACAGCTTGATATTGAGGTATACTTAATATCGTGCACATATGTCCTTACATGGGTTGACTTCTTTCCAATTTTTACATTTAACGTTATTTCACTTGTTTATTGAATTTCTGAATAAGCGGACCCGATTTAGCTTGCCCGTATTTGTGACGGTGAGATTATAATTGTGGGCTGGGGGCAGGTTCAACCATTCAACGCTACTACGGTGGCGCACGGTCAACTGGTACTACCCGATCATTACAAAGTCTCTATTGACTTTTTATAGCAGCCATTACCTTGAATTGTTCACTTCCAGTGCCAACTTCATTTATAGCCCAGTCGTTGATATAGGTAAAGGCGGGTTCTCACAGTGGCCCACACATTTAGTGAAGTTAGACGGGGTAATTAGCTGAAGTTACACATAAAAGAATTGGATTTTGTGTTATACATATTTTGATGACACAACATATTATCACTACAGGAACAATTACCAGAGCAGACGGCATCCACATGAAAAAGGAAACAACCCGCCAGTTTTGAAGTTTCTTCGGCAAGGCCTAATCTTGTCGACGATGCAACCTCAAAAGGTTGAACTCTCTGACTGTCAGATTGCCCCTTTCTATGGACTTCATCGATGTACTGATGGTTGAGGAAGTGTTTCACTACCTAATCAAGATGTTGTGTGATACATGTTCCTATCGATGATATTGCCGACCTTCTCAGTGTGCAATGGTTGAACGTACCTATCTTGTAAGTTTGGGCAATGTAAGATTTCCTCCCTCAAAATTAAGTACTTCGTATAATTTTTAATTTGACATTTCATGGTTGGTGTAATGTATTTTAGGTACCTACACCATCTATGCAATGTACACGGGATTGTAAACATCGGGTTTCTTTGTCCCTCACTGATTGGGCTATTAATTCTCAAGGTAATGGAGAGGTGAGTTATACTTACATGGTCAGTGTGCTTTCACAAATGATGAATGAGAAGTACATTCTAGCGGCTTATTATCAGGGGTAAAATCGACTATATTGTTCATGTTTTTTTTATTTTTTTGCTTTGACTTAGTTTGAATCATTTGTGGCTAACTTGTGTAAACTTACATTCTTGTAAAACATTCTATAAACCATTGGATGCTACTTGTGCACTGCCTTAAACGTAATACGGTACACTTCTTAAACTCTATGGAGGATAAGAAGCGCACACTGGATATCAAGACGGAATTGTCCACGTAAGTAATTATTAATGACTGTTCACATAATAATTTTTTTTGTTTAACTTTGAGTTTATTTAACTTATCTGTACATTATAAATATACGGTACTTAAAGTGTTGTACACGTCAAGGAAAATATTGAGAAAAATCTCATGTGGAAATCAATTGCGGTATGTAAAGTATCCTCTGAATGTTACAATAACTATTGAAATTTCATATTTTAGTTTTTCAATTAGTAATATTTATTTTCGACTCCTTGGAACTATTAGTGCCCTTAATAACTGGGATCCAATGAGTTTGGCTATTGTGTGATGAGAAATATGTTCGAGATCATCGCATTTTATTCTAATACTGAAGAATATCTTGATATGGTATATATATTTATTGAAAACCAAGTGTTCAATAATTATTCATCTATATATATTTTTTATTAATAAAGTAATTCTTTTTCTTTTTGTTTGTTGTAGGTTTATCAACCTAGGCCATATATTCAAGCCAATATAAATGAGATTCGGGAAATGTGAGCCAAGTACTTTATCAACAATTGTATATGATTTTTTGGTTTTATCTATTTTAAAATATTATTTAATTATGGATTATGGATCATTATGCAAACATGTACATTTCAATAGTTAGTGCATATTATTTTAATGGTTACTTAATGGCACAATAAATTTGCTCAATATGTAGATTACATTATTGCTAATATTGTTTGAATTAGTTATTGATTATTGTTAGATTTATGTTAAGATATGGCAATGATTGGATAGTATAATAATATAAGAGTTATTGATGTTTGGAATACTTAGATCTATATTCAGTATGGGTAGCTCATATTAATTAATGGTTTATTTACATTACTTTATCATTAATGCTAAATTATGGAATAGTAGTTATTGATTGTTCTTTCATTTATATTAAGTTGGTCATGATAATTGTGTTAAAATATATGAAAATAGCTCCTGTTGGTGCTGGAAATTCTTCTTGGTTGTAGATTGGGTGTATTTCTTGTTCTAACTTCACATGATGGCAAGAGATATTTTTGGTGCTATAAAAAAAATGAAATGCCGTTGGTTGTTTAGTCACAACCGACGCCTAAGACGAAATAAAAAAAAATTGATATAGGCGTCGGTTGTTAGTCCGGTTGTGGACTAACAACCAACGCCGTTGGTTTTCTTTAGGCGTCAGTTGTGAACTAACAACCGGCACCTATTGTATATTTAGGCGTCTGCTATATAGGCATCGGTGTCATGACCAACGCGTATTCCTAATGTCAACTGACGCCCATTAGGCTTTTTTGTAGTAGTGATTGGTAAGAAGAGAATGGGAATTTTGATACTTCCCAACTTAGGATTCATGTTGTTTGCTTGTTCTTGGAAGTAAGTATTTCCAATGGACTTTACCATCCAAACTAAATATGATGCAAATGACAATGACAACAATAATGCCAGCAGATAACAAAATATGATTTCGTTGTTCAGAACTAGATAATGGTGGTGATGATGGGCCATCAACAATGAAATTTGCCACAACTAAATAAGTAGCTGAAGCTGGAATAGTCGCAGGGATTCTGAAATTGATAAGATTCAAGAAAGTCAAAGCTCGGTACGTATACCTGTGGGGTCCCATTACGAGGTCAAAGGCTAAAGAAATTCAAGAGTCAATAGCCGGACTAGTGCAACAATTCATGAGTCAACTCCAAGTGAGAGGAGCATTGAAGACGAGTTTGATTTGGATGCAAGAGGACCAAGAGAAATCATTTTGATTGAAGTTAGGACCGACAATATCAAAGAAATTGAGTTTGAAACCTAAAACGAGCAATCTAGAAAGTTTAGGAGTTGAAATGCAATTTTTTAAAATTCTGTGCAGCCGCACGGTGCCGGCTTTGTTTTGGTATTTTTTAGCAGAAATGTGAGTGCAGCCGCCCCCTCCAACCGGTGCGCCGACCCTCTCCTCACCGATTCCGGCTAAAGACACTATGCGGCCGTACGTGGTGTCCCATACGGCTGCAAGGCTGGGCGGCAACCTCCAAATTTGAGTTTTGAACGATTTTTTTGTTTCTTTTCTCATTTTCTTGTAATTATTTGGACCCCAAGACACCCTCTAGTATAAATATGACTCATTTATGTCTTGTAAGACAACTTGGTAATTCAAATTGAAGGTGAGGATTTCTCTCTTCCATTTTCATTATTCTTCTTTGAATTTAATGAACTTTTAAGGGTTAACTTCTCTTGGGAAATTGATCCTATATCTTAAGTGCTTCCATCCACTAATCTTGGGGTTAGGGTTTATATCCCGGTTTACTTAGGTTGGATAGTTAGAGTTCAAGATCAACTTCTACCAATTTTCTTAGCTTTCTTGGGATGAATCAATCCATGTGGAAATCTTTGGTCAATATGCCAAGGGGGTTCACATCATTTGGTATCAGAGCTTGGCTCTAAGGAAATTGGTATTTATCCTTTATCCTTATTATTCTTCTTGTTGCTGTTCTTCAAATATCAAAAAAAAAAAAAAGGTCTTGAAAAGAAGAAAGTCATTGTTATTTCAACCCTTACATATTGTGTTATTTATTCTTGCTATTAATATCCAACTAGGGTTCTCAACTACTAATTTATCCTCATTTAATAGCTTATTCAATGTTGGGTATCAACTGTTTGTGGTAATGCCTTAGAGAAAACTTCATTTATTGTGACCTACTTGATCAACACTAAATACCTACATTTGATTGTTGAAATTATTTGTGGGTAGTTATCAATTATCTTACCATTTTGAAAGTTGTTTGTTTTTGATCAACGATCATTCCATTTCTTGAATTTTTGCTTTTAAATTTATTTGTCTAGTCCATTATTATTATTAGAATTCTCACCCGTATGTGTTACACAGGAAGAACAACAATAATTAGAAATTTCAATGTTAAGATATACTTAGCCTCTATCGAACACACATTAGAGTGAATACAAATAATAATCAGTCAACAACCAATTATCTTTCACCGATGTGTGTCAATGGGTGATTGTGCGAATGGGTGAAAGATAGTCGGTTGTTTACTTATAGTACAAATTGGTTAGGGACGTATTTGATGTCTTGAACCAAGTCACATTTCTTTTAGTCATATTTGGACCCATGGATCAAGTCATATAATATTTTCTATTTCAATGAAATCTACTTTATTTATTAAAAAAAAATTTAAGACAGCTTTCAACATGTTTTAAAAAAAAATACAAAAAAAAAAAAAAAACCAGCTAGCTATGCTTATGTAAAATTCTGAATTAATATATAAGAATTTAAAGATTAAAAGTCCACTTTATAAAAAGTTGAAATTTACCATTTTCTAGTAATATACAAAATAATCTAATCCTAGATCAAAGTCATTGAACGTAAATATACAAACCCCAAACCTTGAAAATATTCTCCGGTGCGACTGCAATATAATTATCACCCAAAAACTGCTTTTATAATTTTAAACATGTATAATTATAAATGTAACTGCTATTCAATGTGCTGGATATAGAAGAATTACTTCATTTCTATTCTAGGCTTACCTATAATTGACAGATTTTTTTCTTGGATATGTGTATCGAATATTATTTTCCACCACCCTCGTCCAACGTCCACAGTTCAGTGAGGAAATTTAGCTCGGTCATTGTTCATTAAGGAGTCTTGGCCCCATAAAGCTGTAGAAGTGATACTAATTTTAACCAAGAATCCTCAACATAATTTCCTTCATGACTAATGGCAAAAAATGTGGATCTTCGAGGACAATGAGAAGATGTCAAAAGGGGTTAGTGAGAATGTAAATCCAGATTAATCGGACAGTGAGATAATGAGTTCACTTTTTGGCAATTGAGTCGTCGGACCTGCAATGTCGGTACGTGCATTCAAGACATGTAATTTGCTGGTCAACAAAAAGTAATCCCTTGCATTGAAGAAGAATGGAGTAGTATATTCTACCAAAACGTGTCCTGGTCATTCATATGGAGAAGAAAATGGATAGGTTCTGATTTGGAGGTGGAGAGGAAAACGAATAAGGATTCAAATCAATCGAAAAGTTGATTTGAATCAATCCACGTATTCCAATAGTTGTAAGAAAAGTGATGGGAAATGAAAATGAACTTCTGGACACAGTCGGGATCCCTAAGAAAACCTCTAAAATTCAAAATCAAGAATCAGAAAAAAGAAAAAGGATAGGAAGAGATCATACCAAAAATAAAATTCTACACTAAGTCAGAATCCCATGCTTGTTCTAAAATGCAAGAAGATGGTAAAAGATCAGGGAGAATGCAAGAACCCCTCATATGTCTGAAAACTTGATCGGCGCACAATTACAGAGAGGAAAACGGGATAATATCAATCTATCGATTCGAACAATCACAAGAAAATCAAAGAAATCTCCTATCATTACCCACAAAATCTCGAAAGCGAAACTTCACAAGAGGAATTAAACAGGACAAGGAAAGAAAACACGGCAAGCCTAATTTTAGCACTCTGTAAATGAAAAAATCACGGAAAAAAGAATTATTCCGTCCGTCCCAAAAAATAGTCCAGTATTCTATTTTCATCGGTCTCACAAAAATAGACAACTTATTAAATGGAGCACGTATTTAATTTTTTATTTCCATGTTTTGTCCCTAACTAATCATTCACACTAATTACCAATACAATTCAATATTAATGATACATGATGATATAAATAGAAAAGACATAAAATTAATTGTACCAACCATATTAACAATCATTTTTTAATTCTTATAAAATTAACTACCCGCCTATTTTTGTGGGACAAAAAAGATCAATTAGTGATGTAAGCAATAATGTCACCAGTAATATTCCAACTTACAATGCCAGAAAAGCACCCAGAAAAACAATGCGAGACAAACTTCTCTTATAACCAATAATGTCATTAGTAATATTCCAACTTACAATGCCAGAAAAGCATTGGGAAAAATCATGCGAGACAAAATTCTCTTATTATTAATATATAGATATAAATTGTTTATTTTTTTGAAATATTTTTACTATTATTATTCCTTCATTAAATTTAAAAGTTATACATAGAAAATGTCACATTCAATTCAGAAATGTCAAACTAATTGTGAGACTTTAAATTAAAAAGTTACATATATTAGAACTAAAAAGTCACTTTCAATTTAAAAATATCACACTAATTGTCACATTTTCCAGTTAAAATTAAAAACCAAAAATATAAATGAATAGTGATTTAATTTACTTGTGCTTCTTTCCATTTTACAAAACATATGTGACTTTTTAATACAGTAAAACATGTGTGATTTTTTTTATGCGTAACTTTTTAATTAAATGTGACTTGTTAATCATATATATGATTTGTCACATATGCGTGCAAAACAAATAAATAAATAGAAAGTCCCATATCGAAAAAAATCATCATACTTAATTTGAAAAGTCACAATTGAATGTGCTCCCTTGTCTCCTAATTTCAAGCGAAGAGATACTACTTAAGAAAGATTTGAAATCAAGCAATACGTATATTGACTAAATAGTAATATATTTAGCAATAAAGAAACACTGAATTGGATACTTAGTAATAGCTTTTACTGACCACTGTTATACTTTTAACATATATAGCCGTACTTAGATACTCAATATTGTTGGCGCCGCTAGCAAGGCATTTAAAGCAACCAGGCAAGGAACACAAGTTTACGCTCTCCATTTAGGTATTTAGGGGTGCATCCCCTCCTTTTTTTTTTTTTTTTTTTTTAATTTTTTATTTTTTATTTTTCATTTTTTTT
>CAVNYN010235476.1:0-31597 GCA_963692815.1 Nyctanthes arbor-tristis
GCTCTTCCGATCTGACATCTACATTCCCTCCAGAAGAAAATATGATTTGTTCAACTGTACCATCAGATAAGGTCCTTTCAACTAAAATAAACTCCTCAGGCAAGGGCTCCTCCTCCTCTTCAGGAGGAGGAGGTGGTTCTATAACTTGTGTTGTATTATTCTTCAAAATCCTGCAAGATAAAGAATGTAGAGGTGTTATTGCTGCTTTTCAATTTTGATTCAAACTACAGAGCTGACACATTGAAATTTATATCTGGGGCATAGTGTTTGCCAACTATAAAGATAAGTGAGCAAAATTTGCAAAGCCCCTGCAGAATATAAGTGCCAAGCCTATCCAAGAAATACATGAATATGCTTATGTTGTGATACTTTAATTACGCTGGGCCTAGTTGACCTTCTCAACCTTCTTGATTTACAACGATTATATGCAAGTGCAAGATACAGTTTGTAGATGTGTATGGTCACAATATCTAAACCTTTCAGACCACAGAAGCTTTGAAAATAACGTAAACGACAATTAAGAATTGACTATCAGAGACTTCCACATACCCTGATCTGATGGATTCCCAAAAGCCAGCCTTCAATCGAGAAAGGTTTTGGTTCCTGCTACCTGCAATCACCATAAAATAGTTTCATATTTTAATATCATATATACTCATATTAACTACCGGACATTCAGGTCAATGTCTTTGAAATTTCCTATTCAAACACGGACCATCTTATAGTGCACCGTCCAGGGTAAAGCCAAACGGGAATGCACAATGGGGAAAAAACACACAACTATACTCTATACAGGCATCTAGTTTAGCACGAAATCTGTAACGATTTAGTGATGAGTCTACTTTTACAGCCGTTAGTGAAATAATTGATTCCAGAAATTTAACATGGATTCCAATTGAGTTTATTAATGTTTCAACTCAATCGAATCCAGTTCTTCCCCAAAAACACAGCAGCCAACTTACGGTCATAGAAATTTGATTACATGCTTGAAACAAAATGAGTTCGTAACCATAGGTAAGCAAATCCACACCGAAAAATTACTAAATAACAAAGGCATCATAAAAAGCTGCTAGCACAATATCACGGACCTCTCCCAAGCCGGAAATTCAAATCACGCGAAAATTGCAAGTGATAGAACAATTGACCTCGGCAATCAACAGAAATAGTCGGAGGGTATCTGCAAGCAAACACGCACATAACAAGATTAATTAATAATTAGCTGGGTTCGTGGATCTAAACAGCTCGATTTTTGCAACGACTTACAGTTTGAGCCCAATAGGCAACACAACGGTGCAATAACTTGGCATTTTAGGGTTTTGATCCCTGGACGGGAAAATCAAAATCCGAAGATATTATTTATGCATGTAAAACTCTGTAATCTATACACACACGATCTATTGGTGCTTAGAGGATTTGAAGCCAATCCAGATGAACGGCGTTGGAGAACTCACCTTTGCGCCTTGACTAACGTCGGAAACTTGGGGCAAATTACTCTTTTGGTCCCTCACCTTTTACAAGTAGTAGAGAAATCTTGTAGATTAGATAAAACCGAAAACTTAGAAATAGAAATAAAACTTTTACTAAAAAAAAGTTTTAGAAAAGATTGAAGAACTTAAGAAATTAGTTTTAAGTTAATGACCGATAGCTCTGTTACAGATAAGAACTATTTAGACGCAAAAGAATATATTAGAATATTTCAAAGAAGGGAATCTGAATGATTTTCAAATTGTAGGTCTCAAAAGACACCAGATCAAGTAATAATAAAGCAAAACAATATTATAATAGCTTTACTACTATCACTTCATAAGAAGATTGACACTTTAGACAAAAAACGTTCTCCAAACACACCTACACCTAACATAGAAAACGAATTAAAAAACAAAACAGACAAAATAGGAAGTTTAAAACTTGAACCAACCGGAAAAGAAACAATAACAAGAAATACCAAACAACCTAAAGCATTTAATTTCCCTCGTGCTTCATAATGAGTTTAGGACATTTTTAGGAAGATCTAGAACAGTTGAAGAAGAATTTAGACCATCCTCTAACAGTAACAGTAGATCAATATTTGATAGAATATTAAATAGAAGAGAAGAACATGATACAAGACTAGAAGAAATTATAGATCATCAACAAGACTACGAAAGATTTAGAACCCAAGGATTTAGAATCCTAAATCCAGAAACTCTATATGCAAAAACTAATAATAAAAAGATCAGAAATATTAGAATACAATATAAAGGAAAAGCGATAATGAAAGATTCAGACATAGAAAATTTACAAATATCATATGTACAAGTAGTATGTAATACGGAAAAATTAAAAAGTATTAAAGCAAAATGTCAAATAAGAATAGAAACATATACAATATAATGCTTAGGGTTAGTAGACTCATGATGTAGCAATTGTATTATTAATAAAAAATTAATACTTTCAAAATATATAGTATAAGCAAAAGAACCAATAGAAGCACAACAAATGGATGGAGATTTGTATAAATATATAGAATTACTCAGACCTAATAGTAAGATTAGTTTTGAAACAAATTATGGACAAAGTGTAGAATATACTTTACCAAAAGAATCAATTTAGGTAAGAAAACTAAGTCTAAAAGACACAGACTTCATAATAGGATTAAGTTTCTTATTAAAAGATAATGGTAATATTACAATTACAAAAGACTTTATACATTTACAAAAACACACATTGTTCAGTCCAACAACTACTACTAATTTTCCATCAAAGTGCGCTGATAAGCGTGGTGGAAGCCCCATAGAGAAAACTTGTCCCTGTAAAAAAGAAAGAGAATGTCAATTAATTGAATAAAATTCTATAGAAGAAGATAGTTTAGATATAGAAGAATTAGACTTTGAAACTAATGAATTTTTAGATAATGAAAAATTTTATTATACTTGAACAAGAGATAGAACATTTAATATCAAAGTTAGAAAAGTCAGAAATCTTAGGAGAAAATGTCACGGCCTTAATTTTAACAGTAACATAAGTATTTAAATATGTATCTCAATTCAAAATCGAGGGCGAGACTTTACAAATACAATTCAAAATACTCTTATCCATTATGATTTTACAACAAATATTGCGGCCACCCACAACGAAACTTCAGCCACACACCGAAGTCTCGATCACATACATGTATCTTCTCCATCATTGGGACGATCTGGCCACAAAACTTTTAATTTAATACCTACAAAGTTGTAAAAGTAGAAGGAATGGGTGAGTACAACATACTCAGTGAATAACTAAATATCTTGATTCACCTTTCATTTAAAAGATGCACTTTCTAGAAAACCAGGTATTTCACAAAATCTATGGATGCACAATGCCATTGGATGCACAAAGCCTTTTGATGCACAAAATAGACCCTATCACTAGTTAAACTACTACTCATGGTGTGCACATGATTGGCCAAGACCACACAGCAAGGCCACAAGGATTTAAATTGGCCAAGACCACACAGTAAGGCCACAAGGATTACCACATAGCCAAAATGACCAAGACCACACAGTAAGGTCATATTACTATAAAGCAATTCAAAATGGGTATAGCATTAACTAGTGATATAAATGCAATAAAACAATCTCTCTTTCCATAACAATGCATCAAGAATCCATGCATTTCTTATGAAAACGTTATGCATAAGAGAAAGGGAATCAAGATACCGGTTACTCACCTCAATAATTCTGGATGGAAAAGTGCCTTCAAAATCTTAATATTTCTCAATCAAAGTGGTCTTTTAAGTGGGGATTCTTTATATATATGAGAAGACTTCATTTCATATGAAAAAGGAGTGTTCTAGGGGGTTTTACTTAGGGTTTCATGGCATTATCTAATTTTAGACGAATTTTCCTTAATTATTTTGGGATGGAGAGAAAATGCTTCGAGAAAGTTTGGTGGATTTTCTTAGTCCTTGGGCCTTTTTATAGGTGTTAGCTTTAATTAGATTTAAATAACAATTGAAATCCACAAATCACAAGAATGACAAGTGGCTTGAAAGTTGGCAAACTAGCACCTTTTGTTGTACAAAAATGCCAAATGTCTTGAAGCGTGGCAAAACTAACACCTTTTATTTTACAAAAAATGACACATGTTTTATTACTTGGCAATTTTAGCACCGTATATTAATTATAAAACTAGCACATACCTTATAATTTGGCAAATCCAGCATATCCAATCCTTGGGCATTCTCTTGTGATTTAAGTAATCAATAGTCATATCTTAAATTTAGGCAGAGTAATAAACTTTTAGTTTTGAAATATAATTAATGACGAATTCACGTATTTATTCCGATCGTTGGCAAAATAATGATTACATGCTTAAAAATTCACAGGATATTACAGAAAATGTTCTAAAATATTGGGAGAAAGATAAAATAGTTTGAGAATTAAAAATAAAAAATCCAAAATATATAATTAAGACAAAAATTATAGAAGTAACAAATCAAGATGTAGAAGATTTAAAAATGCATATTTCAGAATTATTAAAATTAGGAGTTGTAAGAAAATCAGACAGTCCACATAGATCAGCAGCTTTTATAGTAAGAAATCACTCAGAAATAATTAGAGGAAAAAGTAGAATGGTAATTAATTACAAAGGACTTAATGATAATACAATAGATTATGCTTATATAACATACCAGATAAAACAGTTTTAATAAATAGAATACAAGACTATAAGAGTTTTAGTAAATTTGATTTAAAATTAAGATTTTGGCAAATAAAAATGCACCCAGATAGTATTAAATAGACAACTTTTACTTGTCCATAAGGACATTATGAATGGCTTGTTATGTCTTTTGGTTTAAATAATGCACCTAGTATTTTTCAAAGAAAAATGGAAGATATATTTAATAAACATAGTAAATTTGTAGTGGTCTATATAAATGATATTTTAGTCTTTAGTAAAAATAGATGAGAACATAGAGTCATTTACTGATAGTATTCTCAGAATTCATTAGACATGGTTTAATAATTAGTAAAAAGAAAATGACTTTATTCAAAGAATATATAGATTTTTTAGGAGTAAATATAGGAGAAGGAAAAAAATTAAACTTCAACCTCTATAGCCCAGAAAACTTTGGAATTTCCAGATAAATTAGAAGATTTAAAACAAATATAGAAATTTTTAGGATTAGTAAATTATACAAGACCTTTTATAAAAGATGTGGGAAAAATAGCTGGATGTTTATATATTAAGACCTCTCCTACAGGACGAGGATTTTTGAACTAAGAAGATATAAAATTAGTTCAAACAATAAAAGAAAAAATGAAGAGTTTGCCAGAACTAGCTATGCCATTAGAAACATATTATTTAATAATAGAAACTGATGGAAGTATATTAGGATGTGGAGCAGTTTTAATTTGCAAATTCAACAAACATGCTGATAAAACCACATGAAGAATTTGTAGATATAATAGCAAAAATTATAAAGAAAAAAAAACATGAATAGTATAGATACAAAATTATTAGCAGTAAACTATGCACTAGATAGTTTTGAACTCTTTATTATCTCTAAAAAAGAAATCACTATTAGAACAGACTGTATTGCAATACTATCATTTTAGAATAAAATGAAAACAGATACTAAGAGGAGTAGTAGAAGAAGATGGTTAAATTTTCTAAATAGAATAGTCAATACTGGAGTTAATATAGATTTTGAGCATATTAAATGAAGTGAAAATAAAGCAATAGATATGTTAAGTAGATTAATAATAGATAAAGATTCTTTAAATTTTGAAATGATGTGATTCTTTCTTTCATATGGCCAGACCGCCTATCACGCCCCCACTAATTTTATAATATTTTTGACAAATCTTCTATTAATTAGTAAATACCATAGCGGAAGTTTCAACGCAAATAGCGGGGACGACACGTACAAAACAAACAAATAGCTTTTGACTTGATAAAGCTAATTACTTAAACTAACAAGTTGTTATATTTTAAAGAATCATTGCAACTCGGTTTCTCAATAAAATGCAAAGAACTAAGCAAGTTATATTAATCGGTATTTTTCATTGATTACCAAAACGAGCAAAATTAATATTTTCAAGACAATTAATGTAAAAACTATTATATTGGAAGGTAAGTTGCTAATTGTTATATAAAACTAGAAATACATTTACAGAGAGGTGGACATATTTTTTAATACAAAAAGTATTAAACTCATAATTGTTTTTGTAATTATTTCAAAGACAGGTTGTCACTACATACAAAATTCTACTCTCGTTCACGAGCATGCTCCAACTCATGGCTTGCCTTACTTTTCAAATATCATATCTTTAATTATTTACAAAAATTGTAGAAAGAAGGAGTGAGTATGAAGTACTTAGTGAGTAACAAAACCCTTTGATTCACCCTTTAATTGAAAGATTTATTTCCAAGCAAATCATTGAATGGGCAAAGCTTTTCAATGCACAAGAGGGCCCTATAACTAGTTAAACTATTACCCGTGGTGCACGCAAGGGTCATATCAATTCAATCAATTCAATTATAACCATGTACAATTAAATGGATCAACAATTAACTTCGGTTGACCCTTACCGAAATTTCAATTCAAAGTAAACATCACATTAATCTTCCCTATCCCGGGATCATTGAATATGTCATAATGTGGGAAACAATTCAAAGTAATTCAATACAAGACTAGTAGAGCAACTAGTGATTCAAATACAATAAATCAATCTTTCTTTTCAACGCATCAAATCCATATTTGTCTCATAGAATACTTCAATTAAAATCATACTTATCGTATCAAAATATCATAAATGCAAAAAAGGAATTAAAGTATTAGTTACTCACCTCTTTAACTTGATTTTTCCAAAGATTCTTTCAATTGTTGTCAAGAGCCCTCAAAACTTTCATTTTCCTTGATCAAAGTGGTATTTTAAGTTGTATTATATATATATATATATATATATTTATGATGGAGGGTCATTTCCAAATACAAAACTAAGTCTTTGATGGGTTTTAATGGTTGTTTTCCTTCTCTCTTTCTCCCTTTGGACGAATCTTCATTTATGATAAGCTTAAGATTTAAGGGAGCAAGACAATTGACACGGGGATGTGGAGAGGGAAGGGAGAGATAATGGTTTAGTTGAGAAATCTTCGGGCTAAACCCTGTTTGTTAGGAACTATCCGGATTTAGTTGTTTTTAATAAACCTTTAGGTTTCGCCAACCAAGATGCGACACGTGGCGCGTTGTGGTGCTTTACACTTAGTGGCAAATTGCTTGGGCAGTCTTTATACTTTGGGTTGTCTTATAATTAAGTCATAATGTTTTGATTCTCATTACTTAAGCCATTTCACTTAATAGGGTGTTACAATTAGGTTATCAACTTTCAAAATGTTAACTAATAACCACACTTCTTACCTCTAGGCTTCCTTGAGTCACAATTCTTTGAATTCTTGTGACATTTCAAATGGCTATTCGATCATTATCAAAATAACATTTACATTATCAATAGCAAACTCATGTGGTTATACAATCATTATCAATATATTCTCAACAACCACATTCTAATTCCAAGTCATTGTCCAGGTATCAATCATGTTGTCAATTAGTTCTTGACATTTATGTGCATAAAATTCTTACAATACTTCAAATACGATTACATTGTCATGTTTCAATTTTTGTCATTCAATTGCAAAGTAACTCTCAACTTTGCAATTCGATAGAATTATATTATCACATTCTTTTTCTTAGTATTCATTCGAGTGACAAATCTTATAATTTTACCATTGATACAATTCAATTTGATCACTTTGTCATGATCTTATAATTTTTCAATTGATGCAAATTCAATTAACTCTCTTATCATTATCAAAATGGCGATTATATTACATAATTTGTTTATAAGATTTTGCGGGATGTTACATCGCCTCTCAAACCTGGTATTTCTCTAGGGAATAACTTTGCATTACAAGTTTCTTTACAAACTTAATCTAGCCAAAACAGAACAAATTATCAAGATTGCATACGCTTTGGTAAACGAGAGCTTATTCGTTTTCCAAATACTAATATTTCTTTTAAAACTTTAAACCATATTACATCATTAAGTAAAGAAGAACAATGTCTTTTAGACAATCTTTGGATATCTTATGATAATAATCTTAAAGATCAGAAATATTTTCTCACATGCATGAATTCATTATCAGAATAAGGCTAGATTTAGATTTTATATTGTTATCAAAGGAATAACCTTAGGAGTTTTTCATTCATAGATAGACGTCTTAGGTAGCATTAAAGATGTTAAAACCCCACTTTTAAAGGATTTAGTGGCTGTTTGATCCTCTTTATCATTTCTCTTTATAATTTCACCTACCACTGATTTGACAAATGTTTATTTATAACCACAAATTTCAAACTTTTATTAAATCTACACTACTCATTTCACATCTTTATAATTTCTCTTTATAATTCAATTTGGATAAATAACTTCAAACAACCAGTTAATAATCTTCAAGAAGCATTAGATTCAGCCAGACAACTTATTGGATTAAATTTTTATATTTCTCATTCTCTTAGAAATCTGTCAGACCCCTCTAGATTTTTCTGTTACACGAGATACATATGCAAACACTCTTTTTTGTACCCAATGTGAAACCATGCAGAGAAATTATAAAATTTTAAACGAGACAAATCATAAGCTTATGAATGATCAACTCATTCTCCAAAAACAGATCTTAGATTTAGAAAAAAAAAGTAATTAGTTTAAAACTCAGTCTCCCAAAGGCTTCATCTTCTAGCCAAAATAAGAAGATTGAGATGGGTGGATATTCGTTAATGAATATCGAAAGAGGTAATTCTGAGCCTAATAAATCAAAAGCTAGTCCAGTTTTACCGGTGACTGGTGCAGACTCATCAAACCCGGAAATGGCTATGAGCTTGCCAAAAGCTGAATAGACTCGAATGACTGTTGATTCCTCTACCTTTTTAAAACAAACTTAACAGACTGTTAATTCTGTGACAAAACAAAATTTACAAAAGAAAGAAATCTGGGATACTCTTAGACAGCCCAATAGAAAACTTGACTACCTAGTAAAATACAGTCATTCTCAAGAACTTCATACTCAAGAAAAAGGTAAATGAGTTATGTCAGATACTCAAGACAACCAAGACTCAGAAGCAGTTATAGTTTCTTTAGAAAAGATTTTAGCAAAAATTGAAGAAATGCCAAAAACTCCAAAAAGCAGTATAGACGAAGGACCATCAAGAAGAAGAAAGAAGAAGACAGTCAAAAAAGAAAAAATTGAAAGCAGAATCGGTAAAGTCATTGAAGAAACATTTAGACGGATTTTTCTAGAAAAAGATATTTAAAAAAATTGCCCCTGTAAAAAAGAAAGACAATTTCAATGTAGAAGATATAATTAAGAATTAAAATTGCTTCTATATTTTTTGTCTTAATTATATATTCTGGATTTTTTATTTTTAATTCTTATTTGATATTCTAAGATAATATCTTTTCTTGCATAATCCTTATTTTTATTTTTCTGTATTTTTTATTATTATTTGTTTTAGAGTTTGATGCGCCATAAGTTTGAGGGGGTAAAAATGTCTTTACAAAATTTATAATCCGTCTTTTTTAATTTCTTTTGAATTTGAAGTTCTACACATTTGTTTTTTTAAACATCTTATTATGTGTTGAACTCTCTGTCCTATTGTACATGGATAATTTGGATTTTCTTTTACTGAACTAGAATTATTCCATTTTTCTGTTATTTTTAATCATAAAGGCCCTCGTAGCTTATGAAAAAGTTTATTTCCTAAGTTTTAATTAAATGTATTTCCTGATATAATTGTTAAATAATAGTATTCGTTTAAAAATTTCTTGACGTACCTTTCTTTTGTCCATTTATGTATATTTAATTGTTTTTTATGCAATTGGTATCCAGCTAAAAATTGTAGAGCAAAATGTAAAGAATGTTTTAAAGAAGCATGTATAAAATATTTAGAACAAAAAATGTTAATCTCTTATGAAAAAGAAAGAATACCAGAAACAAGAGAAGAAGTTGATGTTCAAGAAATTAAAATACTAAGAAAACGAATAGAAAACTTAGAAGACATGCAAAAATTAATAATAAAAAAATTAAAAATATTACAATATAATAATAAAGGAAAAGCAATAATGGAAGAACCAGACATAGAAAATTTACAAATATCATATATGTATGTGGTATGTAATACGGAAAAATTAAAAAGTATTAAAGATTTTTCTCTATGGGGCTTCTACCACGCTTCTTAGCGTACTTTGATAAAAATTAGTAGTACTTGTTCGACTGAACAATGTGTATTTTTGTAAATGTATAGAATCTTTTGTAATTGTAATACTACCATTATCTTTTAATAAAAAATTTAATCCTATTATGAAGTCTGTGTCTTTTAGATTTAGTTTTCTTACCCAAGTTGAATTTTTTGGTAAAGTATTTTCTACTATACAAAGCCAAGAAGAAAATGAAGACTTTGAACAAGACTTAGTGAATTTAATTGAAGAAAAAACTTTTGGTAGTATTACAATTACAAAAGACTTTATATATGTTGATGTCAAATCTTGTTAACGATATATGATTGAATGTGATATGTCTAGTTACTTGATGACTCTTTTCCTACTTTTTAGGTCTGCAGCAATTACCAATTTACCGTTATGAGAGCGAGAAGAATGCGGTTGGTTTGAAGCAGCTCATCCTTCTCTGATCAAACATATGAATAAGAGAAAACAATATGTCTCTTTTGCCTTGACATCTCATAAATTTTGCTAGACCTAAAATTTGCGTAATTTTCATACAACCCATGTTAGCAATCTCATACAATCTTATTTTGTTTCAAATTTAAACCTGATTAAACTAATTATATCTATATATATTTTTGCAGAACCCTTATATATTATACACAAATTTTTATTATTCTACTTATTTTTTATTTTATATCAACAGAAACATAGACATAATTTTGTGAATTTGCCATAGAAACAGTATGAAGTTCATTGAATAAACTCAACATTAGAGCATCTTCTGGTGTGGGTGGGGCCCTAGAGTTTTATGCCACTCCAACCAGCCGCTATTTTAATAGCTATGCGTTTGGAGTTCCATTTGCAGTTCCGTTTAATTACGGAACTGCCACCTTGATTTTTTTTTTCTTTAAAAAAAAAATTCTGCTATAATAATACTTACTTGAACCCTTTCTTCTTGTTTTTATTTTTTATTTTTAATTTTTCCATGGTAGTATTGTGGTTGGTTGAAATTAACATTATTCATATTTCTTTTTTTTTTCTTTTTAAATAGTGTAACTCGCATATAAAAAAAAAAAAAACTTTCATGATCCTATATTACCATTACAAACATTCGGCAATTCATCTAAAATTTTATTAGTTTTCAATACATATTAGTTGTTGAATATTATAAAATAGAGAAAAATATGAAGTGGAAAATATGTTAAGTCAAGTACGAAAAACTGTATATTTTGAAGTAGATAAACTGTAAAATAGAATTTTTTTGATTAGAAATGGCCTTCGTTGATAAATCAACATGTATGTTCTTATTTTTTTAATAATAACTATTTAGTCTCCGTAATAGAAGATACCGTTATCTCCACAATACAAGTGTATAGTTTTGATATAAAGAATGCAATGATTTCTAGTGTTGCAAATAGAATAGAATGGAATGTACTGTGAATGCCACAATCATGCAGTGACAAACCTCTGACCTCAAGGATTTGGTTGGTTAGTTGGATAACATATCAAGAAAAACTGGATCATCACTTTTCCACTACTTCAAAAAGGAGCATGAACTTTTAGCCAAAGCGTTAGTGCCCTTTTGTTGGGAAATTACGAATGCATTTCAGATCATTTCCATGTAAAGTTCGTGCTTTGTATGAGCACTTCGAGAGAAATCAATGTTCAAAATTAAATAGATCAAAACTTTCCAGACTCTTATATGATCGATGACCAGATTTAAATGACAATTTAACCGTTCTTTTATTGATTGATGATGATGACGTGGAAATACAAATATTGCGACTATTCTTAACTATAATTTAAGGGACAAAATACATTGGATTGGGAAGCTTAAAGGTACGTTCGCCGACAAATTCTCCTTGAATATCACTCCATTGGTCTCCCACATTGCCCCATATTCGATACCCTTCCCCTACCAATTGCTTCCGAATCTCGGATTTGTAAATAGTGGCGCCTTTTCCTTTGTAAGACCCGTTCCTGTTAGAAAAAGAATCAGGTTGTTGATCCCAAATTTATCGAAAATAAAGCTAATTAAAAACATGAAATCAAGAAGAAACTTTTACCGCAAAATGAGTCTTTCGTAGCCGATGAATCCTTGATTGTGCAAATTATCAAGTGTGGCCTTTCCAAGTGTGGTTTCATCCCTGCCCGTGATAAGGAATATCTTGAATCCCTTTTCTATCAACTTATTGAACAATATTAGAACTGCAGGAAGTGCAGGGCATTCAGCTGTCAATGCCCATGCCTTGAACCCCGTCGGATCGAATGGGTCGCCCCTACAAAATCCGCTCAATACATTAGTATTATATAAGAGCCTGTTTCTGGAATATCTTCTCAAAAGTCAAAAACAGTTCAAAAATCAAAAACTTGATTTTCCAATTGCTCCTATGGAGTGAGAATATGGTTTCCCTTACGCAGTCTCATCATGATTACCAATGCTGATACCTAATAATAGGGAACATGCGTTTCTTTTGTTCAGCCATATCATGAGTCTGATGGTGACAATCATATTGAATAATGTTAAGTAGCAACAATTTAGTTAAGGGTTAATCTGACAAATCGTCTCCAACCTTTGAGTTTAGTCTCGATTTCGTCTCCAATCTTTGTTTTGACACCCCACAGCCCCCAACCTTTAAAAAATACACACAAAATGTCCATATTTCTACTGTTTCGCCAAATTTTTATCAAAATGACAATTATATCCGCCATAAACATTTTAAAATTTTTTTAAAGTGTTTAAAAATAATAAAAATCTAAAGAAATCCACCCCACCCAGCCCCGCCCCGCCCCGCGGGTAGTAATTCAGGCAGCCGGCTGCCGGAATTGTCCATTTCGGCGGCCAAAAAAGGGGGTGAATCCCCCCATTTTGCTGCCGGGAATGACAGCAATTTCGCTAGAATTACGGCCAGCGGGGAGGGAGACGTGGGGATGGGGTGGGGTCGGTTTTTTAGTTTTTTATTACTTTAAACCTTTTAAAAAAAATTTAAGATGTGTATGGGGATATAATTGTCATTTTGATAAAAATTTGGTACAACAGTAGAAATATGGATGATTTGTGTTTATTTTTCAAAGGTTAGGGGCTGTGGAGTGTCAAAACAAAGTTTGAGGACGAAATCAAGACTAAACTTAAATGTTATGGACGATTTGTGAAATTAACCCTTTAGTTAATAACAAAAAGAGTTAAAAAAATATGCACATATAACTCACTTGATTTAACTTATCATTTAATGACACAAGGGTTCGTGCTATTTAGAATTACCAATCAGAATTTAGTTTTATAGTAGTTTCATTTCTTTAAGCAACAAACTTAGAAGAGCTAAAGAAGTTCAATAAAGTGTGTTTCTTTTTAAAAGAACTAATAATTAGGTAAGACGTACTTTCCGGGAAAAAAAGGTTTCTAGACAACCTACCCAAATCGCTTTCCTTCGTAATAAAAGAGGTTGGAGATACACGTGTCGTCGACGTCGAGAATCCAAGCGTCGAATCCATCGTTTTCGAGACTGATTCCCTCGATATAATCATTGATATTCTCGGCAATGAAGCTAAGGTCACGCTCGTATTGGCCCCAAGTCATGTACCCCTCAATGTAGCGCACGCACCGCGACGGGACGGTGCGCCATGCACGTATGTTGTTCGACTCCACCGCCAGCCTCCAGCTCAGGCAATAGGCGGCTGCCGGCTCCCGTGGATTGTTCATGGGCCGCCGGTGCGGATTTGAATTCACAACCTTGGTAAAAATGGCGAGAACGATTAGCAATATCGCCTCCTTTACTCGCTGCAACGTTGATGAAATCATGGAAACTAGTCGTTAAATCCTTGCAAAAAGATCAGAGAAATTGAATCGGTCAACCGAGAAATTGTGAAAAGGGGAAGCAACCCAGAAAATTTGAAGGCAAAAGGGGCAGAAATCTCAGTTCAAGAAATCGAGTGAGGAAATGCGGGTATATATACACATACCTTGCAGGGTTGACGAAGACCCATTAGAATTGAGTTTATATTTGGATGTTTTATTGCTGGTTGCAGCAAAGGATTGACGTGTGCCGGAGGAAATTTGGCGGCTCTTTCCGCTGGAATCTTTACGACTTTTACTAGAGTTGGAGCAAGTAAAATAGTCAATTTATAGAGGGAAAAAGGTTGATTGTTCACTATTTTTCGTCTGTCTCCATGTGGCTTTTGTGAAATTCTCTAATATATATGAGAAAAATGCATAATCATCACTGTTGTTAGCTAGCACTAGTACACCACCATTTGAGCCGTGAATCCAACCATAGAATTATTTGTGGGTGGAAAAAGAATGGGAAAAGAGGAGAATTTGAGAAAAGATGGGGGATGGTGACATATGAGACATGAAAAATTGTGATATACAGACAAAATTAACTTTTTTTTGCCACTACAGCTGGTAATTAAATAATGGGATGATGTTATGAAATCACGAGTGCATTAGTGCTTGTATTGTTGGATCTATTTTTATTTACAAACATATTGTTACCTGAGATGGTCAAAATAGATATAATTCATTATTCCTTTACTATGCTTGAGGGTTTTTTTCTTTTAAACCCGGAAAAGAACCTGTTCAAGTGGAAAAAATTAATATTTGATGAAAAATGTCCAAAATTTATTTATTTTATTATTTAATTAACACCGGTTCGACCTCAATTTAACCCTAATATAAATTTTTGATCCTTGAACCGTTACCTTCCCAGTTCAATGACCCGTCCGGTTTGTGTTATCACATATGATGGTGCAACTGCTTAATAAGGTGTTGATTTTTTGGCACGGGACTCATGTTCCACCAATAAGGATGCAACAACCAACGCCAGACGGGTGGCTTTCATTATAAATAATGTTTCTTATTTAAATCAAGACAGATATTTAGTCTAGTTAATATTTTTTTTATTGGAAGGTGAAACTGTTTTATATTTTTGGGAATATTTACACTTTTCTAATTTAAAGTTCCCAATTAGCCTTTAGTTTGGATAAATAGCATTGTCATTTGCTCTGTTGTCATAGGTGGGGTGTCGGCTTCACATGTCAACATCTGGTTGAGAGTTGTAGCACTAGTCATGGTGCGACTGCTCCACCTAACGATGTTGCTCAAGAGAGAGAATTTGGAATTTAGAAATACACATTAATATAAGTTTTTTTTTATTATTGGATAATCGTACCACGTAAAGTGATGTTTATAATCCATCGATGGATAATGGAAATGCAGCAATTTTTTATGAATTGTATGGCACGGAAGGAAGGATATAATAGAAAGAATAATAGACTCCACTTACCTAAAAATTGTGGGGTTTTTTATTCTATTTCTTTTAAGATAATGATGATCAATGTAATAACAACATGTTGATGATCAAACAAGTCACAAATGTAATATTCCACGATGTTACCTTAACAAGCATATGTGTCTCAACTCAAATTATTCTTTTGCATTTTGGGGCTATCGAAACATGATGTTTGAGAATCGAATTATGTGACCATTGGGATTTAACCAAATTGCACAAATTTTGTTTTATATGATCCTTATTCTAAACTGTGCGGCCCCCAAATAAAAACTCTGCTGGGAATTTATTCATTCCGATATACAAGATGTCTAATTTGTACGTTTTAGCATTATTATAGATTTAGAATAGAAGAATCGCATAATCTTCTCCAAGAATTTGATTTTGAGAAACTTTTGTGAATAGGTGAATAATTCTATACAACAATCATTATAATAAAACTCCATTTCTTCATTCATTAGACACACTATCAAGTGGCTAAGAGTTGGAATACAATGACAAATTATGAAATGCTCTAGGATGTTTCCTTAAGAGACATATGTCACTATCAAAGGAATTAAGTTTATAATATTTTTATTTAATTCAGGAAGAAGAAGAAAAGTATTCTCTATTTTGTGAAGAGAAAAGCACAATCTTCCAAAATATAATTGCGATTGTTTCCTTCCTTCTCCGCTGGGAATGCAGCAGGAAAGAGCTTGGGAAACTCCATAGTACCATCGTATATGCATTGAATCCTAAACAAAGCACAATTAAGTACTTGTTTCTTGATTTTGGCATGGAAGTTGACTCATTGGCTATTCAATCATAAGTCCTCCTATATTTGTAAAAAATTCCTTACCAAATATTTCATCATCTTACTTACTTATAAAGTATTTTTCTCTAAGGTAATGTGGTCAAATCACCCATTTTTATAGAACATTTTGTAAAAAGTTTTTACAAATTGAATTTTTCATGCAATCAATCAGGAAAAGAGGTATTTACAAAATCTTTTATAAAATAGAATGATTTTTCCGTCTTATCCATATGCATTGTGTGATGGAAGAAACATAATCTAGGGGTTTGGATGGTAAATTTACTATTTTTGTAAAAGATTTTTGTAAAGACTTCCTTTACATAGAAAGACTCTTATCCAATAAGACAAAAAAATGCATTTTTTTAGGGAAGTTTTCACAAAATCTTTACAAAATATGGTAATTTTACCATATTACCCAGCCCTATATGCATAGTGTGGAGAAAAAATAATTTAGAGTTAAGACCGTGAATTTACTTTATTTTTTTTGTAAAAGATTTTGTAATTTGTTGATAGGTATTGATGGAAGTGATTGTATCAGACCAAGTCAAACGATTTAAACCATATATCTGCTTGCACTTGGATCTGACTTATTGCCCCGTGTCGTCTTCTTCTTGTAACTACACATGTATTTGATCTATTCACACTAATGTAAGAAATCTAACCATAGCCAAAATTTCCTTCTCTTTTATCATTTCTACTTTCACCCTCTCGTGTTGGCAAGGTTAATTTGACTCGGCAAATGGTTGTCAACCCTCCTCATAGGATGGCCATATCTTCTAGTATTGTAATGGTGCGTAGAATGGGAAAAAATATAGTCAAAATTTCCTTGACCCTACGTTATCGGCCATTTTTGGAGATCAGCAAAGTTATACGAAGGAACCAATTTTTTTTTTGTGAAAAGTTCAGTGCCTTTGGAGTCAGACTACATTGTGAGGGTTTAAAAAGGGCTTTGTTAATTGAAGAAATGAGGTGGAATAATTTCCCAAAAGTGGTTATGGCGTCAGAAGGCATCACTATCCTACACGACGCTCTTCCGATCTGAATGGCCCATGACGCTATCTCAGCCCCAAATTCTTTTGTTGGGGACTCTCGCAACAATATGTGGCGAAGCACCTTTATGACAAAGCGGTGTAAAGGGTGTAAAGTGTGGTCCACTTGGTTCGACTGACGGGTTTAGGTCTGTATAGTCTTAAGTCTAGTTAGTATATTTACAAATAAACCGTTGTTATGCATAAGATCAAGAGTGATAGTTTAAGTGATAAAAATTGTCATTACCTAAATGAGATTCTAGATTCGAGTCTGTACCTCTTCCTGAAATTTCTCAAATTGTATAATAAAAAAATAAAATAAAATAAATCGTTGTTATATATTATGCTATTTAAATTCCATGGTAGGCCAGCTAGTAGTCCACGATGAGATATATATCCACTGTCCACACGAATGATTATGAGATCCAAGATAATTTCCTCGGTAGATAGGCTGGCATAGAGCAAGGTCCCATCAAATAAGAATTGAGTCTTTGTAAGTACACGTTGACTCTGTAATAGTTTTTGATCACTTGACGTTAATTTTTTTTTTTTTTTTTTTTTTTTTTTGTAGATGCATCAACTCAAGAGTAGAAGAGGTCAATATTCGTCCTTCTATCCAACTTGTATAGATTTTGGTTGAATGAAATTAAGACATCCTCAACATGTGGTAGATGCTTAACTTATCTAATAGGTTAGTGATTGCTCAGACTGAATCAACATGATATCTCACATTTAAGCATTAACACAATGTGATCACGATAGCCCATCTTAATCCAATTCCATTTCAGATTCCAACAATAAATAAATAAATAAATAAATAAATAAATAAATAAATAAAGGGAAGAAGGGGGGGGGGGGGAAGGAAAGGCTAAAAAAGATAGCATTTGAGGTAGTCAACCATATGACTTCAAAAGTCATCATGGAAGCAAAGAAGATGAAAGAGATCATTAATTAAAAAAATATATAAAATAAGTATTTTAAATTTAGAAAAATAAGCACCAAATGCAATATTCCAGCGATCCAACTAATCAAACTGGGATTTTTAGGTTTCCCATTAAACACCACTGAAAGTGTTCTTTCTGCTTCGTTAGTTGGGTTATGAGCTCTCTAAATAATATTCTTTCTTTATTTAAACGTCAACTATCTCTTTGAAGCATCGGATTGGATAAACTAAATTCTTTCCTGTTCCTGCTTTTCCTTTCTCTCTTACCTTTTTCTTTAATTAATTGCTTTCAATACCTCTTCAAAATCCAATTTTTCTAAACTCATTCGCTCATTTGAAAAATATAAAAATACCACTTAATTTTACAATTGCAGCCTCCATTCTTTTCTTAGAAACATTGCCTCAAAATTGTCCTTTCTCTCATTATTGCTCTTCCGTGCGGTTAGATTCATCGTTGAAATGGTAAAGCATTATGCTAGTGCTAATAATAACTAGTATAACACTCGTACAATACACTAAAATAATAACGTTTAAAAATACAACTAATAGGAATTTGAAAAGTAAATGACAAATATTTATACATCAGCTGAAAATATAAAAACATGAATGTACATAACAGAAAAAGTAAAAAACAATTAAACCAATAAACTCAGTAGTAGAAATCTTCTCTTACATTTAGTTGGACCAATCCACTTGCATGACATGGTGTAGAGGTCCTTATTTATTGCACAGAACACCACCTTCGTTAAAACCTTCAAAAATATATATTCTATTGTTGTATCAATCAAAATTCAAGCCACGTGCTTGAATTATGAATTGATGCTTTGCATTATCAACATCTTTGAAATTTTAGAATTTAACATTTTATGATTTAGAAAATTCAAACTTAAGAAAAAGGGAGCTAATATGAAAAAAGAATAAATATTTGTGAGAAATTTTTTATATTCATCTATACAACTTAAGGAATTTATTAGAGTTATGATTTTTTGACAAACCTAAATGCAAAAACATTTTAAATTTTCAATTCTCAACTTATTTTGCTAAAATATTAAAAATGTTTAACTAACTATGTAAGTTTTGCCTGTTTTCAATAAGGCCAAAATCTCTCTAAAAAAGTTGACAATCAAGTAAAGATGATTCAATATAACCAAGTTGACATTCAAGTAAAGATGACTGCATTTGTTTTTCATGGAAAATATCAAATTCATGGAAAAATTCAATCTTTATGCGTTTCTTTGAAAAACCGGAAAATGAATTTCAAATTCCATGTTAGGGGAAAACAGTGAAAAATAGGCAAAACATGATACAATCAATTAACTTATAAAATACCAATCGATTGCACAGAAGTTACAATTGATTTATAATAATAATAATAATAATAATAATAATAATAATATATAGATATATGGATTTAAAGTTAATGAAAATTTGAGAGTATTATTTATTGTCTTTTTAAGAGTGAGATGTTGAAATTACCAAGTTTTAAATATTAGAGTTAGATTACACAATAAGAGAAATGTTAGGGTTAAATTACATTAATTAGTCACTTCAAAATAGAAAAGAATAAAATAAAATAATAAAAAATAAAATATGACATTAGCTATGACGTCAGCAGTTTAGGAGAGAAAAACTTGTTTATACTACTTTTGATGTAGATATATATATAATAATAATAATAACAAGAATTTTATTTTGCTTACACGCATGCATGTTATTATGCATGGGTGTATATGTGTCAAACATCTAAACTACAAGTACTTCACACTTGTAACCTAGATGTGTGTCATGTGTTACATGCATGTATAATAATAATGTATGAGTGAATAAAATAAAATTCTTGATAATAATAAATAAATAAATAAACAAACGGGGACTAACTTTTCCTCTTGTGATTGAGCTTCACCCCCCCCCCCCAAACCCCAATATCCGCCCCCCGGGGGGGGGGGCAGGGTTATCCTAGGTCTAAATAAATAAATAATAAAACTAAAACGAAAATTGCTAAACCAATGGGCCTAATTGATTTGAAATCGGGGTCCATCAATCAAAATCATGGTCTTCTATTGGGCCCTGCAGTGCTTCTTTTTCAAGTACGGCCCATTGACCCGAGCCCGTTACGATTTCCTCTGCAACAAGTTAAGGAATACAAACAGGCAGCATAAGTAAGAACCAAAATCAAAAGCAAACCAAAAAAAAAAAAAAAAGGCAAAAATCTAACGACAATGGCAGCATCTGCAATGGTATTGGATCCGAAACCCATATTCTCATCCGAACCCCCACCAGCATTCCCCGCCTCCGCCGGCGGTAAGTACAGCCAAGCCTCCAATGAGGACGATTTATACAGCGTGGTCAAATCTCTTGAGCGGCTGCTGGAGTTCAAGGGCATTAAGGAGGAATACGTGAAGGATGAATTAAAGAATCTGAAGCGAGAGCAACTGCGGGCGCAGGAGGAGGTGAAGAGGATCCAGTCGGTGCCTCTGGTTATTGGACAGTTTATGGAAATGATTGACCAAAACAATGGTATCGTCGGGTCCACTACCGGGTCGAGATCGGAAGAGCATGTCCGGATTCTGAGTACCATTAATCGTGAGCTTCTCAAGCCTGCTGCCTCCGTCGCTCTCCACCGCCACTCTAATGCTCTTGTAGATGTCTTGCCACCAGAAGCAGATTCCAGTATTTCGCTCCTCAGCCAATCAGAAAAACCTGATGTCACCTATAATGTGAGTTGGTTCACCTCTATATATATTAATAATTGTCTTTAGATGTTCAGTGACTGTATTAGTTTGTTGCATGATTTTCTATAATTTATATGACGCTCTTCCGATCTGCAACCCCAAATTTTGTTGAAAATTCCCCCCGATAGAATGAGGATTCGTTGCTTTTGCCATTTCAGTGTAAAGAAGTGAACTTTATTCCACTTAAAGATGAGTTTTGAAGAACAGCATTGTTATTTTTTGCATACTTGGTGTTAGCATTCGGTAGAATTGATAGGATGAATTGCAAGATTTACTAGAAGTTGGAAGTGGATCTGTCAGGATAACATTTGAACCAATATACTATCTCTGTCCCACAAAGAAAGTCCAGTATACTATTTTTGTTTGTCTCAAAAAGAAAGTCCACTTACCATATTAAAGATATCTTTAATTTTTCATTTCCATATATGTCCCTAATTAAATGTATCTTTTTATTACTTCACATCAACTACCTATAGATTTGGACTACTTTCAAACATGGTGAATAGAGGTAAAATTTTGAAAATACCGTTTCCTAATATGTGGGAAAATAGTTACTGGACTATCTTTTTGGGACAGGGGAGTAATGCTTATCATCCTCAAACCTGATTTTTCAAACCTTCAAAAGATTTTGAAATAAATTACACTAGCAGGCCCTGGATTTCTTACACATCAAAGGTCTCCTGTAGTGGTAGACAACACCCATCATATATTTGCAGTAGCATTTGTCAAAGATCACATGTAATTAGCAAAATCAGAAAATTGAATCAACGCAATTTTTCTTTCCAAGACGATCAACTGATAAATTAGCCTTTCTGGCTGCTGAGGGAACTGGAAAAGTAATTTTTTCAGTTTCTACTTAAGGCATGTTTGATTGTCATTTTAATTCGAGGTGAATTAAGTGGTGGAGATTTAATGGGAGTTTATAGTGTGTCACTTTAAGAGTAGTTGTCAAATCATTGGTAGGTTAAATATAATGAGGAAAAGAAACTGACATTAAAAAGAACAAGGTTGTTATCATGGCACTCTAAAGTTTCTTTGACAGGATTTTAGTTCCCTCTTCCATTACTTTATGTTAAACTGCAACTTGGGAAGGTTGCTTGGATGGTCATCCAGCAGTGGATTCCTTTGGGCATCATGACTGCCATTTACATCAATCCAAAAGCTAAAAACATTGTAATATTTCCATCTCCTGTACTGAAACTGAAGCTTTGATGAAATTTGTCCAAAACTTATAATGTGCTGATTTGTTAAGATCTAATGCAAAATTTGATTCTGTAGTGTGGTAAAGAACATTAAAAGGGAATATGACAAGTATGGGAAAGATATAGATTTAAACATCAAACGCGCTAAGAATTAACAATCTGCGAGTGCTCTTTTTATCAGGAGACCACTCCCACCGAGAAAAAGGGACAAGCAATCACAAGAAACACATCTAACCAAACTGTGTATTTTCATATTTATATATGAATATTACGTTCCTGATATAGATGCAAAAGTGTACTTGGGGTTATGTATTGACTGCTTCAACTCCCGTCTTATTGCACTTGGACAAAATCACAAAATTATTATGTTAAAATACTACAGAATGCTATTCCTTATCTAATTTATACACCATTGGTCATTATTCCCATTCTTTATTACTACCATTCTTGCTATGCCAACCTTCATTTCTACTGATCTCTTTATTTTCTCTCCTTAGGATATTGGTGGATGTGATATTCAGAAGCAAGAAATTCGTGAAGCTGTTGAATTACCACTCACGCAACATGAACTATACAAGCAAATTGGTATTGACCCTCCCCGTGGTGTGTTGCTTTACGGTCCACCTGGTACAGGTAAAACCATGCTGGCCAAGGCTGTGGCCAACCACACAACTGCAGCTTTTATTAGGGTGGTGGGTTCGGAATTTGTGCAGAAATATCTTGGTGAGGTATGCTTGAGAAATTCTCCTTGTATGCTTTGTCTGGGAAGCTGTGATTTACCTAACTAAATTTTATTGCTGTTGGATATAAAAAGGGTCCTAGAATGGTCCGTGATGTCTTTCGTCTGGCCAAAGAGAATGCTCCTGCAATTATCTTTATAGATGAAGTTGATGCTATTGCAACCGCTCGATTTGATGCGCAAACTGGAGCTGATAGAGAGGTTCAGAGAATACTTATGGAACTTTTGAACCAGGTACGCTCTGTATAATCTTGAATTTAGGGATGTGATCAGACTGCAGACACATAGTTTTATGCTTTTACCACACAGTCTACACCTCACAAAGTGTGCGAGATTTTGTATATATAGGAACCAGGATCATCTTTATGAACTTTTAACTCATTACGTGCTTTTACTATAATGCTAATTATTATATTAATGATGTGACAGATGGATGGATTTGATCAAACTGTGAATGTGAAGGTGATCATGGCTACTAACCGTGCAGACACTTTGGATCCCGCACTTCTACGTCCTGGTAGACTTGATCGTAAAATTGAGTTTCCTTTGCCTGATAGACGACAAAAGAGGCTTGTTTTTCAGGTAACTAACTATTTGGTGTTATTCCTGGGCATCTTATTTCTTAGCCTTCCATTTACATTGTCTAATGGGAGTTTTTTCTATCTCACATGAATAGAATGGTAATATTATTATATCATTAAACCCATTGGTACTTCATGGGGAAGAGAGTCCTCACTGCTTGGGTACACTAAATCTTTTTTAACTGCTTCAAGATGATTTTGCTTGGATTCATCATTTTTGTGTGTGTTCTTGAGCAGGTTTGCACAGCTAAGATGAACTTAAGTGACGAAGTTGACTTAGAGGACTATGTTTCTCGACCTGATAAAATAAGTGCTGCTGAGGTTTGTTTTTTTAACTTCTGCAATTTCCTTTACAACTTGCGCAGACAATATGGTCTTCCGAATATTTCATTGTGTTTGGAGTTTTATTTACTACTTTCATTTATGCATATCTATTATAGATTAGTCTTGTACATTGCCATTGATTATTTATCCTTTCAGGGTTTAAAAATTTACACTAACAAATCATTCATTTGATTGCACTTGATTCATTAGGAAAGGAAGAAAATAAGAAACAATGCTATGAGATGGTGATGGATAGTCTGCACACATGCACCTGACCTAGAAAGTAAATAAACACTTCTATCATGGGCAGCAGTTTTCTGAATACCAATAAGAAATCAACTTTGACTATTAAAAACTATAATTAGTTTATGGAGTAGAGCTTGTGAAGAAATTGAGGCTTTGTTCTTTGTAGCTAAAATTTTAGCTTTTTGGGAAAAAAAGAGATTGTTGTCTGAAATGTATGGTGGAAAAGTGGAGAGAGATTATGGGGAATTGTGAAAAAGTGAGAATGTGTAGTGGGTGTGAGTTTGAGTTGTTGAGTTTTTTGGTAGTGAATAAATAAGTTGTAGACAATGAGGTGTAAGTTCCATCTCTTTTCTTTGGCTGAAAAATTCGTAGTAGGCTTCTTATGCATCATTGACGCAACCTTCCATTTCCATTTAATTTTCTTGAGAACTTGTGTTTTGGTAAAAGGTGACATCTGTATCCAAATTTTATCAGCTAGTCAATCATACAGTTTCTGGCAGCTGGTCTTGATCTTGGTTCTGGTTCTAGGAGGCAGCTTAAATGCTGATCTTTTGGCTTGTGTCTAAGCTCTTTCATCTTTTCTTTTCCCTTTTTTTTTTGTGGGGGGGTGGTGGTGGGGGTGTGCAAGCTTTGACTTTCTTTTCACTTTACGCTGATCTGGGCCTCGTTCGAGAACTCTGACTTATAACTATAATTTTCCTTGGTCAGTTGTCAAAAGTATAGTTAGAGGTAGGGACGAAGAGTTAAACCTAATGGCAAAGAGTATTATTGGGAACAAGGCATAGTTATTATCTCCTGTCATTTGATATAATTTTTATTTTTCGAACTTTTGTGCATCGCTGGAATCAATTCATTGCTATCATGCCATATGTGAGCTAAAAGTTTTTAAGTGGCTAAAGCCGGAATTCACTGTGTTGGGTGGTTTTCTGCAGATTGCCGCTATATGTCAGGAGGCAGGATTGCATGCAGTCCGGAAAAACCGATATGTTATACTTCCAAAGGACTTTGAGAAAGGATACCGAAGCAATGTCAAGAAACCAGACACAGATTTTGAATTCTACAAGTAATTATTATAAATTTTGTATTTTCCAAACTTGTATGTTCCTTCATGCTCCCGTGTTCGATTCGATTCTCGTAATATCTTCTCATTTGAGGTTGTCTTAATTATTGGACCAATCTGTACCCGGTACCCTCATCTTGTTACCATTGCTCTCGAGGTATATCAATGGTCTTCTCTAGTCCGTTGTTTTGGCATTATACTTCTTTGAAAGGATTGGATCTCTTTGCTAGTGCTTTAATTTACTAAATATCAAGACCCATATGGATGTACGGTGTGTGGAATTTTTTGAACCCTTCAGGAATTATTCAGTCTTTTACTCATTGATTGAATTTGTTTACTGAACGTGAAAATTTTCATACCCCTGTCAGTCATATTTTATTTATTTATTTTTAAGAGGTGCTCACGTGTGCACGGTGTCTATGTGAGAAAACTCTTATTGAACCACAATAGTGGAGCCAGAGACTCAAATATGTGGAGCACAACTAATTACGGAAAATTTTCAACGCAATTTATGATTATGTACTGAGAAAAAAGTAAGTCCTTTAAAAGTTTTTTTTTATAAATTTTACTTTAAAAAGCCTTATATTAGGCTCATTATTTCCTTTCCCTGTATATATGTATTTAAGATAAATATATGTTTTTAAATAATAATGATCACAAACAACAATTTAAATTATTCCTTAAAGACAAGATTTTAATAATTACTCCATAAGCTAGACTTAACAAGGATGGTGAAACAAAAAGTCAGTATATAAACGTTGAAAGATATGTGCTAATTAACACATCAAATAGTTAAGAGAGAGTTCTTCCAAAAAAAAAAAAAAAAGGTTAAGAGAGAGAATATCATATTTTATTGGGGTCCATGGCCCCCACTTATCTCCACCACTGCCGAACCCCAAAAAAATAAAGTTCCAAGAAAGAATAAAGAGGGTAATGATAATAATAATAAAAGTTTGTTAGGAAGTTTGGTACTACCTAACGTTTGTATTTTATTTTATTTATTTATTTTGAAGAGGAGAATTTTATTCATTCCAGTCAAAGAAAGTACATCGATAATCAAATCTGGTGGGTTGTCAACCTACTCAATGGAGATTGACGTAGAATTAACCACTCTAAAATTATAAGCGATTTGGTTTACATATCTCTTAATACAAGTGAAGCTAATTCCATCGATCTCCAATACAAGTTTTTTCAAGTGGTCTAGCGGCATCAAAGTGAGTTTTCCCATATTAGATTTAGGGTTCAATCCCCCTCCTCGACATTCTCCTTGTAATATTCAAAAAAAGATGTGATTTTTTTTAATTATTTTTTAAAAAGTTTTTTACAGACTTCAACTAACCACTCAGAGTAAGAAAGATTTGGTGCAGAACTATGAAGTGCTTCAAAAACCTATCAAGGAATCTATGAAAATTTTCCAACACCATATGTACTATATGGTATGGCACCATATGACACATATGACGTACATCTCCATAATAACATTTTTCCAACCTCTTTGTTTGATCCCTGAGAGGGCTTTTCTAACTCCTAAGAGCTTTGTCAGTCGTGGTTTTTTCAAATAACGGTTAGATTACACTTTATTGTGTCATTTGTTGGCTTTACTTTTTAAATTAATTAATAAAAAAATGATAACTGACCCTCTATTAGTGAATGTTTTTAATTGTCAAGTTCGTATCGTAGGGTTCACTTCCACATTAACAAATGACAATATCATAAACCGCGATTCTCGTATGATGCCATAACAGAACTCCATGTTGAAAAGTGAATGGATTGCCATATGGACCACCATTAGGATGACCCATGCCCATATTAATTAAGCCTTCACGTGTAATGTTGTATATACCCGTGCCTACCTTCCAAATCTCACAGATGCATGTGTTTCAATTGTGTATTTTTTTTTTCTATTATTACAACTGGCAAAGGGATTCTTTGAATCCGTTTTCGATTTGAAAACGCTCTCTCAACTGCTAATCATCTCTATTAACAACCGGATCCAAAACCATCTTATTGGCTAAGCTGATTTCACGAGTTGACTCATTGTGAAGAGCGAATGAATCACATCCGATATCTAGACTAGTCATTTTTAAAAAATCAATCGAATTGTATTACATTTATACTTATTTTGAATCCAATTCTTTTTTTTTTTTTTGCATTTTTCTTAATGTTATGTTTTTTTTTTTTTTGACAAAAAAATTTTTTTTCTTAATGTTATGATACAACTCAAACTGCATTACTTTTGAAAAATCAAATAAATAAATAAATAAATTGACGACTTAAGCAAACTCAATTTACAATATTGATTTATTCACAGTGTAGGTCTAAGGATGGCAGAAAAATCTGATCCGCTTCATAACCCGACGGATACCTGATCCGTTTGAAGAAAAAATTCCCTATCCGCGGATTGGTGGAGCAAATCACGGTAGAATTTGCTATCCGACACATGATAGCGGATCGGATCGGATCAGATCGTGATCGATCCGATCTGTTTAATAATTATTATAAAAAAAAGGAAAATATTTTACCTTCACAGAATCATATTCGGTCAAGTCAACACAGATTCACTCCACACCACCAGTCCTCCCTCTTACCCAAGAACCTAACCTTCAGCCTTAAATCCCCTTCGTCCCTCAGTCTCTCAAGCAAATCGTAATGTACGGCCACCTCCCTTGTTCAGTCGTCCGGTCGCCTGAGCTACTCAGTCACTACCTCCAGCCACCTCAAGGTCGACCGTCCAAGTTAGTTAATCACGCATCTCTAGCTCCTCTCTCGCTTCGTTTATTGCTTGGCAGGTCAATGACCGTCTTCTTCCCTAATTGCTATAACCAGTTCTTCAATTGAAAATATTTAGCAAACATTTAATACTTGGTTAATTAAGTTTAATTTTTTGGTGTTTAATTTATAGTTTTTGAACTCCTTCAACTAAATTTTTTGTTAGATTGTGTTTGCTATTAAGTTGGTTGTAAATAAATTCACAAGAGTGAGAGATGTCTTATGGAGATAATGTAGTATAATAGTGAGAGAATTTGGGTTTGTGAAAATTGGAGAAGTGGATTATGGAGGAAGAACCAAGAACTAGCGATAGCCTTTGTTATGAGACACTCTATGTCATTTTTTGTGTTTTAAGAATCTCATATTGGAATTTCAATGAGAAGCCGCTTGGAATTATCTACTTTATGCGAGACTGTATTTAGAATTTTCTTAATATCAACTGAAATTTGGCCAAGATCGGATGTACAATTTTTAATTTTTAACTTTTAAATTTAGCTTATGATTTGATGATGTTATTATCTTAAAATGAAGAAATTGTTGTACAAATTTTATAGATAAAAATGCTTAAAGTGTTAAAAAAAAGGGAAATATTAGCATGACCTTAAATATGCTTGAATATGTTGAAAACAGATATTAGAAAAGAAATAAATTTTTACATGCTAGTTGCTAGAATGTGTTTCTAATCCAATTTATTTTTGTTATTTATTTTCTAAAACAAGTTACTTGAATATGCTATTGCTTCTCACCTTTGGTTAACTGTTGATTATTGATGTTACTTTTGACTATGATACTTGATAGTTGATATCGATTTGATTTAATTTTACTGTTAAAATAGATTGTAGTGTATTGTATGATGAGAAAACTAAATTAGGAGATTATAGTAGTATATTGTATGGTGTTTAAAAAAAAAATTTTGTGTATCGGTTTGTAGATCGCAATCTTGATCCGATCTGATTTGATATGATCCGTAAGTTGTGAATCATGAAGTAAATCATGGTTTGTAAATCTTTCATGGAGCAAATTAGATCGGTGCCGATCCGATCCAATCTGATCCATTGCCATCCTCTAGTCTAGCCGATCTTAGAACTCAAACGGCATCTTTAACTTATCCGTTCAATAAGCAATAGATTCAAACAGAATTTAAATACAGGCAAATTAAGCTAACTGGTCGAGTAACTCATTTTGATATCTTTAATATTTGTCCTCAAATATTCATCCTCTCAACCTATTCCCTTTTATAGGGTCAACTGATTGGATTATTTTTATTTATTTATTTTTTTTTGGGAACCAATTTATTGGATTATTGTATCATTCTGTTTTGAACTAAAGAATTGAGTTAACTATTATCCTAATAAAGTCAACGATAATTTAGAAATGTTTAATTTAAAATTTTGGACACGCGTGTGTAATAGATGCATCATTTGGTCCCTTTCCGTATAAATTATTTTTATACAATTTCTTTACGGAATCGAAGCTTCACATTTATTAAGTACTAATTAATGACGTTTTGACCCCGTCTCCTCCCACTAATTATTATTATATTATTAATTTTATTCAGTCATCAATTCCGTTGAAAAATTCCTGTTTCTTCCAAGATTAATAAATTGATCATCATAGATAAAAATTGTACTTTCTTGACCACGAGTAACACGGTTTAAAACCTAGAGCTATCTTCTTGTTTTGTACTCCTTCTCTCTGTCTCGTTTACTCTGTCTGCTTTACATTTTGCACAAAGATTAGATAAAGTCTTGGAAAAAAATATTACAAACTAATTTCCTTAAATACCCTTATTTAATGTTTGATATATTCCAAAAACTAATTTTACATTTTTAAGATTAAAAGGGGTATAATTGTAAATAAAGATAAAAAATATTAAATATAGAAACAAGATAATGTAAATGGGACAAATAAAAAAGGAAACGTGGACAAAGTAAATGAGATGAATAGAGTATTTTTCTAACACTTAAATGTATTGTGACGCCTAAATCTCAAGACCTCCATTTAAGTGCATGTATGTACATCACGTAAGATGTACACTTGCAGCCATATTGGGGCATCGAACGCCATAATGGTACTCATATTTGCACTGTCTTAAAAAGTTTGCCTAGATAGTGCTTATGTTTCAAAATTTGGGTTTGACGTATCACCACGTTTGTGTTTTATCATCATGTATTGATTATGTCTTTATCACTATTGGTATGGTTTATCGCACCTTAATTCAATACTCGATTTTGACACTTTTCCTACCTTATGCTTTATAGAACCTTGCATATAAGTGTTATAAAAATATTGTTGAATTATTCATTTAAAATACTTTATTCTTAAAAAGATATTCTTGATGACATAATAGCCATGTTTAGTAAGAGCATCTCTAATACAAAGTTAAGGTGGAATGTCTTCGGTGTATATGTGTTAAATAATATTGACATTATATTCAAAAAATCTTTCAATGCAACAATATCAACATTATATATTTGTCAAGCTATTATTAAGGATTTTGATAAAAAAGAAAGAGAGAGAAATTTTTTAATTAGATAAATTAATGCTTGACATTGTCATGGAGAATGTCATCTACCATGACAATATCAAGCATTTAAAGTGCCAAATAAGTATTTTTTTCGTCAATTGTCAATTTATTCCACTATTATGATTTTGCATTAGAGATGCTCTAAGGATTTAAAAATGGTTTTTTTTTATAAATAGATTTAAAATTTAAATTTTGTATAGGTGGCGTAATGTAATTGTACAATGTGGAGTTAATAATTAAAATAATGTGAAAAATTTACATCACGTCAAAGATGTGGCTTAATGATGTGTTGCCGTGTGTTTAAAATTTGAAATTTAAATTAGTTGAAAAATTAAGATAAATTTTAAATGCCAACCAAACAAAGCTAATATATCTAAAAATAGAAAGATTATTGGTGAAAATTTATTTTTTGTAAAGAATATGTGATTTAGATTAGGTTGATAAAATTATGATTTATGTAAATCCTTCGAAAACAAACTCTTAGTCTTTACAAATATAGCACTAATATTTTATTTGTATTATTTATTAGAATAATCCTATTTATCTAGACTAAAGACTGATCTAGTTGTCATATTCTTATTAGTTATGAAATAAATGAGCACCCCCCATATATTTATGTATATTAACCCATCCTTTAATATAGTGATATCAACTAAACTGAAGAAGACCAGATAAGTAGCGTCACACTATTTATTACTTTGCTTCTCATACTAGAATTAGTTTTAGATATAACTTTTGTACACACACTTCCGAATTTACCTACACCCCTCAAAAATTGTGATTTCAAAGAAGATAAGGCAAATAACATTTAAGTAAATATAAAAGAGTGTACAAATATCATTTCTCATTAGTTTTACGTGGCTATTACATTGATCAATATAATTTTTGTGATTAGTAGATTCCAATTTTTTGTTTATATTCCAAGTTTCGTCCCTACGTCGTTTTTTCTTGTATTATTTTATCGTGTTATTTCATCTGTCGATTACTACTATCAATTCACAGGTGTATAATCGACGTAGGAATTCAGAAGTGTAATCGATGGGTCATTGAATGCGATTGGATCTAAACGAAGAAAGTCTGCAAATCGAGTTATTATAATAAATTTGACGGCGTCAAAATGTTGA